>CAUHTR010002594.1:0-54297 GCA_959609185.1 Schmidtea polychroa | reverse complement strand
TAGTAGTAGTATCACTCATATTACTATCATTTGCTTGCTCTACTATTATTATTTTTATTACCATTATTGCCTTTACTAACACTATTACCACCCTTACGACTTCTTTATAGTCGTCATTTATCAATTTTGGAACTCTTACGATCGCTTCCACACCCGTGGTTAATATCCCTTTCACTTTTATTATTATTGATATTATATACAGGCCTCGCCATGGTTACTCCTACACTTAGTTTATATCATTATCCTTGAACATTGCTATTGTTAATACGATTGTTATCATTAGTATTGACCTTTCTATGTTTGTTAACATCACCGTGATTATCATCTTTACGACTTCCTGGCCGTCTTTACGCTTTTTAATACAATCGTGGTTATGATTTTTTGTGCTTATCGTTTTCTCAATTATTGCTATTATTCATTCTATTTCCAGTACACTCATACCTCGCTTTACGGCCTAGATACGTTCCAGGAAAGTCGATACCACCATTCCCATTTACTAATTACGAATCTTATGCTCAAGGTGAGAGAAAATTGCACAAGGTTACACAACTATAAATTTTGTATATTTTCTACACATATTCCTACTGGCCCAACATATCTCTATCAACACAAAATAATCAATGACCAAAGTTTTATGAGTTTGACCGATGCTCCTTGATGATTTTTTGATGATGCATTGTAAAAATCTTTATAAATATTCACCGCGTTATTATTGATCCTTCCAATGAGTTTCACTTCGATTTGAATGACTTTTCTATTCTCAAATTATGAGTGAATTATTAAATTTTTGGTAAATTTATTAAGATAATCAGAAATTCACATAAAAATGATTATTATTATTATAAAAATTATTACTATCTCCAAAAATGTTTTCCCGAAATTATTAGCAAAGACATGTATTTTAATATTTATTAAAAATGTGTGCTTGATGAAAGTGCAATCAATATTATCTTTTGAAAATTGGTCATGAAACTTTTATCATCATTAAATATTTCCACAAAACTTTCAGAGAAATGTAATAGGTTTGAACATAAAAATATTTCAACAAGACTTTTAAAGGGCAATGTAAGGTAAATTAAGAATACTACTTTTAAATGGCTAACTTTCCGTAATAGATGTCCTGGCGCGCCTAAAGTCCGACAACCACATGATATAGGTAAGTTAATATGGATATTATTAAAACTAAATCAATATCACATAGAAGCTTGTAAATTTGCGGAATTAATCTTATTTAGAAGTTTATCAGCTTCCACAATTGTGATACGAAAATTTCAATTTGTTTGATTAATATGTTAAGTTATATTCCAATAGTAAAAAAATGAACATTGAGACTGATGATTTTTATTATCGATTTATTGATTTTATATTTAGTCAATAGACACCCTGAAATTATCAGTGAATTATTGAAATCATAAAACAAAGTGAAAAGATTAAACTTGGTTTATCATTTGTTAACATTTTGGGAAATTCCAATTTCTCAACTATGGATCAATGACAGGAAGGAACCCATCCGAAAAATCGATTATCATTTAGTTTTTAACATACAAGTAATTAGCAATTCATTTTTCTCTGTTCTAATTTCTATTAGGCATGGGCAAGTTACCCCTCAACATTTTTCGGTCCTCAGTGGTGTGTTTGAATTAAAGGACATAATAATTAGAAAACATTTTTAATTCTATCATGTATACTCTGGAAGGGTATGCTCCTGCTCCTGAAGAAGTGTCTTCCCTGATCTTTATGTTCCTGTACTCGGGCAATATATAATATTTTGGATTCAACAATATAAGCGAAAACAAAATTGTCTAAAATCAGCAGGTTCGTTGAGATCTCGCCGATAATATGTGAATCAATTGGTGTCTGTGCACACAGAGTTTTCTATACTTCGGGTTGATTTGCTATGGTAGTGTAAGCTAATAGCCCGATTTATTGTACCCTTGCTGACGTGGCATGAATCGATAGCACGCGTGGAGCTTTCTTTCATGATCAGTTACTCAAATTGTCATTTATTGCTAGTGGTGGAGGGTTACAGGTAATCCACATTTTACCCTTTCGTGCTGTTCCCAGCATAATCCAGAATACAAGAATGATGAACCGCTCAATACCCGTTAAATGTTCAATGTTGGAACTGTATCGAGTGGTTTTCTACACTATAATAGGCGATTACTCGAACGGGTTCGCGGACTGCCTATAGAATGCCTATGTCCGACTTCCTTTTAGGGCTCCTTGGTTTGTCGCCTATTAACCAAAATTAACTCTTTTGCAAACGGTATTTATTACCCCAAATATTTCTAGTCTATACTTTCTTTATCAATAATAAAACAATTATATGCGAAACATTTTTTTCAATTTACCAACTTTTGTTAAAATCTAAACTTCCGTCACCAACTATATCAAACTGATTACTTTCACATATTCCCATTTCAATTGCATTTTTGTCTCAATTCTCATATGTATTGTGGGTCATGTTTGGTTCATGACATTTTTTGATATAATTTATGTAAAGAAAATGACTGTAAATAAACAAATTATTTTGTTAATTCTCATTGTGTATTACAAAAATTAGTTGGGTAAATATATCAATAGTTTTAACATTTACCTTATTTGCAATACATTAGAATCCAAAGTTTAAATTAAAATGAAATTTTTCAAGAAGGAACACGGATGTTGCACCTCGCCTGATAAATTTTTAAATTGATCAAATAATTTTTGTATCATCCTGAAAGGTGAAGAAATTACAAACCTAGTTGTCAGTTGAAAATTCAACTAAACTCCTTCAAATTACCCTTTCTAATAAATGAATTTTTAATACACACTTCTACCACATTCCCATAGGGCTTAATCGGGGGCAAACTGCACTCAGTTGCTTAAATTAGATGTGGCCCTCAATCGGTTTGGTTGCACAATTTTGTGTAACGTTTGTCATTTGTTTCCGTTAGGTTTGCTTCAATATATTTTTGGAACTTACAATTTATTGACTGTCCGGGAACCGATAGAAGAGGATTTGTTATCTGTAATTATTCAATGAGAAATTACCATCTCTTGTTTCCTTTACAAAGTCAGTTAATGTTCCATGGATGGGATTGGATAAGATCAGTCTAATAACATTAGTCCACAAATGTACCAATCGAATTGTCCTCCAAAGGTCAAAACATGAATTCAACAAAATTTACACAAACCAAAAAAGATTCAATTTGAAAAGATTAAAAACTCATTTGTCATTCTTCTTATAGAAACTTTTATGTTTCGGAATTAGGTGTAATTCACACAGATTCAGATTTACATTCGGTCAATCAGGATGACTTGGGCTGTGTGCAATAACTGTCCACATATGTCGTCGGTGACTGCAACAGTTTCTCATTATCCCAGAATAATCGTTTGTTGTATACCAATCCCCAGTTGTAATCAGGCCCTGCAATATCAATAGTGAGCATTTACATTAAGCATTACGCAATAATTACCAAATAATTCAGGATGGGCAACACATTGCTTCGTAATCTTAATTGGATTCTGTTGTAAGTAATGTTTCCGTCTGTCACCCCAATAAGTCTGGTACTTTACAATATCAGGAACATCCAATTCCTTTCTACCGAAATCGTAACATAATCTGCTTCCTGGCTGTAATTCATACTGTTTATACTAGAAATTCATTTATATCGAAATAATGTATGAAATAATCCTCACCTTCAAACGATCCTCGTACCAGTTATGCAAAAAAGTACTCGGTTCATAGGTTTTTTTACAATTCCAATTTTCTGTCATTTTAATATTCACCGCAATATATTGTTATAGCACCAATACAATTGACATAGTAAAACAAAAGTATTTCTGTAATATAAAATTAAATTTTACATTGAATTATTTTTCGATTTTATAGTAATTTCTTAAGTGGTATAAATGTGAAATGAATTATAAACAAAAATAACAGAAAAGCAATTAAAATGTTAATGTTTAATTTCACTGAAAATCTTATTTGTAAGTGACTCCAGCAGAATGACTTTTTGAATTTCAAATTAAATATTAATACAAAAACGGTGAGTTATTAAAAGACTTGGGATGATTAAATGTTTCACTGTGATATCCACTACCAACAAAATTATTTCTGGATTACTGATGGTGATAACTAACTTTCCATCTGGTGGGTTACAGGTAAGCATACATTTTATCTCTTCGTGCTGTTTCCAGCGTAACCAAGAATACAACAACATTGTTTCTCCGTTTGATACCCGTCGAGTGATCAATGTTGGTAATGTATCAAGAGAATGAATGCTTGTAAAAAGTGAGTGCATTATCGTCACTGTAATTGTTGGGGACTCCTTGTGTTCACGGATTATCGATAGAAGATTTGTGTCCTATTTGTTCTGGTCCCTTAATTAAATTGTTTTCCCAACGCCATGACTCTTTCATCACGCTCATCACATACGCACTCTACCATTATAATTTCGTACACATGTACCCACATATTCATGGGCGACTACCTGGTGGGAACTAATATCTATTTATTAACATATAACACGTATTCATGTTAGGTCAGTTCCCAAAATTTTTCCCAAATCAACTATTAATAATAAATAAACCAATAGCATTAATAAATAATAAACATATCAATAAACTTATCGGGCACAATGTAAATGTTAAAGTGGAAAATGATAATTATATCGATAGAATTTATCCTCTATGCGGAAAAGGTTAAAGGGTACGCCATCAAAACTTATTACCTCGAGGGTGCTCGAACTTATTATTAGGATGACCCTGAAAACCATATTAAATGAACATGTCATTTTACTAATTATAGGGTCCTTTTGACTCGAAGAAGACCTGTGAATGAATAGCCTGTCGATTCGTGCACAACTGGGTATAATTATTAGTATAGTCTAATTATCTTGGTTTAATAAGTACAAAACTTGATAGAAAACATATATTAATGCTATTATAAATCTCTACTTAGGTTATTTTGCAGTAGACGCAACATTTGGATTGGTTTTGAAATTACAACGCTGACGTCAACGGCTATCCATCGATCAATAGCAATTACCTATATAAAAAACGGACAATAATAATGTAGTCATATACGTAGTTATCAACGCCGTGGAAACGACCTATATTTGATTAAATTCCGATTAGTCGTGAATTCACTCGTCTTAAAGGTATTGGGTAAAATATATATTTTTAACTCTCTTGTTGATATCTTTACAAAAATCCAAATGTTCAAATATAATTTTTGTATTGTATAGGCGAATTGTGATAGAGTGTGTGCCCTTTATTTTTTTAAAGGAGAAGACTAGAATTGGAAATTTATACTGTCAGAAATCCACCCGATGCTGCACAAGCTGAACATTAATGCAACGATCCGAAATCTCCAAGTATGGTTGGTATATACAATATTAAATGGCATTCTCGGTATTTTTACCAGCAAACATATCATCCTGTAATTAATAACAATGCATTTATTTGTGATTTTTATTGTCAGGAAACGTCCAACAATGAAGGATACTTATTTGGAAATGAAAAATGTTATCAAAGCTATACTGAAGATGAGCTAGGCCTCGCAATTGATCAGTGCAGAAATATCCCAATTCCTAGTAAACCAAACCAATTTCTGTTATTTATATTCAGTATGTCTTCCACTATGTATAATTACAAGTGCTCTACAGCTGAGAGACGTTGAATGGTTGGAAATTTATCTCGAACATCTGAACAAAATCGTGGGTGATCAGTTATGTATCAGTTATGTTATCCACCATCATTTTCATTTTACAATACAAACTTTAGCGCTATATTTATCGGAAGTTATTATTTCGCAGCAATATTGTAAGTTGACATTCAATTTTTAAATTTTATCGATTTTGATGGCGATATTTCCGTAAGAATTTTTATTTGTATTTTTGAAATTTTATTTTTGAATTATTTTTAATTAAATTTGCCTCCATGATGGATTTCGGCATTTCCAGAACATTCCATGCTAAATTTAATCTTTTTCTTATTTTTAAATTGTTTTTTGTGAATTCTTTTCTAAAATTTTTATATTTTAAACTAAAATATTTATATTTTATAAATTTTATTGGGTCGACTGGCGGCCATGATGGATTTCGCCATTTTTATGGATTGTTCTGGATTTTTATTCAAAATTTTGATATAATTTTCTTTACGTAAGATTTTATGGAGATTTTCTTTAATTTTCTTTTTAATTTTTACTAATCGCCTTTATTCGAATTTGTTTTTGTTGTTTTATGTCTTTCGGTTATATTTGAGTAAGTTTTCATGTGATACTTCTTGCAAGGGTTTTATTTTACTTTTAATTCAGATGTTTTATTTTTGGGTGAACTATCTTTCTATTATCATTGTTTACTTGGTATTTTTATATATTTTTATTTAAGTAAACTTAATGCTGGGTATGCATGTTGTGTACTAAAATATTTCGTCCCCTTACTAACTTTGTGTTTAGAAATCAGTTTTAGCCCAACACATCTCTAAAAACTTCCTATCTCCATTGTAACATACTCCTAATGGTCTACTAGATTAGCTTTGACAGCTAAAGAGATAATTTTATCTTCCTTATGATAACCAGGACCACCAACTGCAGTCGGCAGATAACCAATATGGTACTGTATTATGAGTCGGCATGCCAACTTCGTGGTAAGCACTCTAAATTCTATTGCAATTGATTGACATGTTCGAATCTTATGTTAATAGAAGTAGCTATGCTGTCATTTTCCTATTATTTGGACATCTAACGCAAGTCAGGTCATCAGTCATATATATCAAGGCCTAAAATTCAAAGAATACAATCCTTTATTTACGATAACATCCAAAAACAGAACGTTTATGTATTAATAAGTGGTCAAGTCTAACAATTCTTAACTGTCATTGTTCATCAAGTTTACATATGTGGTGATCCTTTTCAAGAGCAGTTTTCCCTTACACATCCTCTTTTGCAGATATCACCCTTTATTATGACGATTTTTTTTGAGATGTGATATGTTCAGCGGTATTTTTTCATGGCTTCCATTTTGATAAACATTCTGAAAGAAATATTTTGGCGTATATTGTGAAGGAATTTTATCAATCAGCAATTTATGACGTTTTATTGTCTGATCTCGTGTATAACGTTTCTTGTAATGGTCGCATTGCCACATACTTTGGATTGACATCTCGTAATCTCCGCACATGGGTTCAAGAACATAGCCGATTGAAAGCGTGAGTCATTATATTGAGTATAAGAAAATATGTAAAGGAATAACTGAATAAAATCTTTTAAAACTTTACAAGAAAACTAATAGGGAAAGAATTTTATGTGAGATATTGGCGATTAGATCACAATCCCCCACAATTAATGTTCAATCAGCAACGAATTTATTGTGATTAGATAATTAGCTCATTAAATCATAAGAAAATCATAGGTCAGATTTACAGTAAGTTGATAACAACTCAAGTATCTTGAGAGCACAAATTAGTATGAAAATCAGGATGATATTTCCCCACCTAAATTGTTTAATAACACCCCAATCCTTCAGGTTAGGACAAAGATTTTAATACTGTAGAAAAAAGCTAATTTTCCCAATCATGGGGCATAAATTTATATTGGGTAAGGTAAGGGGCGCCAAAGAAAACAAGTGTTGAGCTACACCTGATTTTGAGTCCAGGGTTTGAATCGTGAATGAAAGGCGTTGGAACATAGCACACAAACATAACATCAAGTCGAGTCAAACTAAGTCACTTTCGAACATCGACTAAACATTTAAACAGAATTCACTTAACACCAAAATAATAAACCCAAAAATAAAATGAAACAAAAACAAGAAGTATTACTTGAAATCAACTCAAACACAACATCGATACATAAAAAAGTAAGCAAATTTGAATTAATGGTGATAAGGAGAGTATGAATGGAAATTAGAAAAATTTCCACAAAATAACATCAAAAAATGAATTAAAGATAAAAATAACAATAGAAATAAATAGAAAAACTCGAATATTCTATAAAAATGGCGAAACCCATCATGGACACCAAGTAATCAAGCAAAGTTAACTAAAAATGAACATTTAATAATTTAATTAACAAAAAACAATAAAGAAATATCATAAGAATTAAAAGAAATGAGAATTATATATTAAAACCGCTAAAACAACATAAAATATTCTAGAAACCACCCATACCCATCATGGAGGCAAATTTAATTTAAAAAAAATAAAATATAAAAATTAGAAAATAAAATAAATAATAATTTACGAAAAATCGCCATCGAAATTGATAAAATGGAAATTCAAAATTAAGTAGAATTAAAATAATTCAAATTTGTTTTACTGAATCAATGTAAGCACATATACTCACACATTAAAATTAGGGTATATATGTTGGGTTTTTAGTTAATTTAAGTCGGTTACCTCTGACTCCTCATGTCCTTTAAATCAAAACAATAAAACGACCCAACGTATATTGAAATAACAAAATTTACATTCTTTTCTCAACACTTTACAATCAATAATCAAAGTTACGTTTGACCGATTCTCCGCTCGGTGTTGATGCTTTGATAAAGATAATATTCACCTTTTATTCCTTTTAAGTTCTCTTGACCAACGTTTTCCTTTTGTTTCTTTGATTTGATCCTTTTTCACTCTTTTTATTCTTATTCTATCTCTTCTTTTTCCATAATCTCCTAAATTCGTTTTTGCCTTTTCCTAAGCTCGATTTCTTCTTACCCTACCTGAGGCAAAATGCCGATTTTCCCTTTTCTTATATACTCTTCGAAATCGGGATGTCAAATGGTTTTTGCCGAGCCAATCTTTCACTTGACATTTGCTTCCACGTATCTGCTTCGGCTGTCACCCATAATGGTTCAACGAACAAAGATAATTAATGCCCGTCCGGCTTTTCTACACGCACTATCTCGTTGCTCTTTTCCAATTAATCATTGTGTCAAGTTAATGGGCCCAAATCTTCCTTCTGTTTACTTTTCTTCTTGTTTACCCAGCTCGGGTTTCCTTCATCTCTCGGGTTCTCCATTGGCTCGGGTTTTCTATTAGCCAATTAATTAATTAATTAACGTTTTCTGTTTTTAAAAAAATTTGAATGCTTTTCGACCCTTCCTAACCATTTTCTGATAAATCCCTAATCATCATCTTGTTGACCATTAGGTAATCTATGCCTGTCGCGTTTCCCCCATTCGATTTCGATGATTTTACAATTTATTGATTTTTCTCGGATTTCCGATTCTTGCCTTTCGCAATTGCTTTTGGCATTTTCTAATACTGCTTCCATCACACTTTCCTTTACTATCAATTCGGTGCATGATCACGCTTTTATTTGTCTTTTATCTTCACTTACTTTTTATTTAAATTATTAGCCTAAACTTCATTTAAATTTATTTTAGTTTACGGACCTCAACATATATAACAACGCATTTTCAGTCACAAATCAATCAAACTAAAACGTAACTTACGCCATATTTTGTTTAAAACTGTATGAAAGTTTTTGAAATTGAAATAACTAGTAAGTAAATTTTCAAATTTGTACTTTTCGTTTAATTAATGAATTGTTAGATTGTTTTTTTATCTTTATATTTCAAAAAACGAACTCACTTCCTGCAAATAATTATTGACATTATAATACATTTTTTCGGCCTACAGTCATCTCAGCTTACAAGAAAATAACATGATGCGTAAAACAGGAAGTGGCAGTTGTACTATTCCGTTTACCCTAGTAATTTTACTACGCCGTTTATCATTGTACTTCGTGTGAAACGGTGATTAAAATTCATATAAGCAGATTGAGAACTACAAGCTTTTGGTTTGTTTGTAGTTTCACGGTCTGAGCACATAACACTAAGAATTCTTCACAATGGAGTCCAGTCGGCCGTGTGTGATGAACAATTTCCTCTTTTGATATAATGTTATCGACCTACTGCGCACAACGACTACATACTGAAAATCAACACTCAAAATACAGAGTTTTTATATAGAATTTTTATATAGAATACTTTTTATATAGAACACTAAGAGCTCGTTTCTCAAACGTCCAGTGGGATGAGGGAAAGGAGCATCTAAACGCTTTCGATGCAAAATCAACATATGATACAATGTGATTAGAGTCGTTTTAACATCAATGAATATGAGAGATATGGCAAATCATCGTACTTTAATAAGGGCGACGCGATTACCGAAAGATTATTGCCAAAGGTGTTCTGTCAAGGTGATGACTTGGAAAAATTCATCAGAAGATCCGAAATTTATTTCGATGCTAAAGGCATCAATAAAAAAGAACAGGAAAGATTGACTGCATGCATGATCGACGAGGATCTATTGGAGAAATATGCGAAGACAGTTAAAAACGCAGAAGGATTTCAAGCCAGGTTACGAATGGCATTTGATTACGAAAGAGACGTAATAAAGGATATGGAAAGTTTATTGAATTATAAAAGAAGAGGCGAAGAGATTGAAACATATTTAAAAAAAGTGGAGGACCTTGTTGACAGGTTGTTTGAGAACAAAGAATTCACCAAAGAGAAAATAACAGCAAACATGTTGATAGTATGTGCTGAGAATAAAGAAGTTGAGAAAGAAGTAATATTACGGAAGATAAAAAGCACAGAGGAAATAAAGGAAGCATTAATTCTGATTGATAAAGTTGACAGGCAGAGAGATCAGGTCAACGCTATGAAAAGTTATGCAAGAGTGGTCTATCAGGATCCACAGAGAAGAGGACAGTACAAGCAAAAAAATGAAAGAGAAGAAGTCAGGCGACGAGAAGAATATCCTAACGAGAAGATATCCTTAAGGGGTAGAAAAGTGGGAGAATGTAGGAAGGGTAAGTGAGAAAGTATACAGGTTCCTAAGGAGAGAAAGGTTTGAAGAGGAAGTGGAAAGAATTGGAACAATTGAAACGGGGCAGGAGGTAGAAATTGTATATAACAAGCTACAGGGAAGACCTAGTGTAACAGTAATGATGAATGGGGAAATTTTCGACTGTTTATTAGACACCGGAGCACGAATAAACGTAATAAGTGTGAACTACTTTAACAAGTTACGAGGACAACAATTGATGAGAAGCGACGATAAGTTACGATGTGCAAACGAAAGTACGATAGAGACAATTGGAAGAACAAAGGTTAAAGTAACTATCGGAGATATTTCTAAGGAAGTTAGATTCATTGTCGCGGAGAAAGTGACACCAGAGGTGATTGGAGGAGTAGAATTACAAGAAGCATTTGGATATAGGCTGGCATAAAAGAAAGATATCGAATCTAGTGAAAAAGACAAGAACCTTATTTGAAACATTGAAGCAAAATTCGGCAGACAAATAAAGGATGGAGAAAGATTGAAGCGAGCGTTGGAACATCTAAAGATTGATGAGGATAGTAAATTAATGGAAATAATAACGAACAGTGGAAACGTGCTTATGGCGGATAAATGGGGTGTGGGTCGCACGCATTTAGTAAAACATAAGATAATTACAAGAGGTGAACCGATAAACATAAACTCATATCGTCAACCATTAAATTTGGAAACAAAAATTGAAGAAGCAATACAAAATTTGTACGAAAACGGGATTATACGGAAATGCAACTCCCCATGGAACACGCCGTTAATCTGCGCATGGAAAAAAGAGAAAAAAGATATTAGGCTATGCTTGGATTTCAGACAGCTGAATGCAGTAACAGAGAGGCAGGCATTCCCAATGCCAAACATAGACGAGATGTTAGATTTGTTAGGAGATTCCGTGTATTTTAGCTCATTCAATCTTGGTAATGCATATTACCAAGTGGAGTTAGACGAAGAATCGCAAGAAAAACAGCATTCTCAACAAAGAAAGGCCAAAACTGTTTCAATAGAATGCCGTTCGGAATTGCTGCAGCACCAGGTAACGTTCCAGGAAATGATGACAAAGATAATAGGCAAAATAAATGGAGCAATGGTCTATTTGGGTGACATTCTGATTTATTCGAATAGTAAAGAAAAACATTATACAATACTCAGTGAAGTATTAAAAGCGATCGATGAAGCAGGACTAAAGATTAATCCAGAAAAGTGTCAAATAATAAAGAAAGAAATCAGATTCTTAGGACACATAATCAGTAAAGAAGGAGTAAAAACCGATCCTTCTAAGATTCAGGCTATACAAAACTTTGGGAAGCCAAGTTGCGTAAAGAAACTTCGAAGCTTTCTAGGCATTTGCAATTATTATAGAAGATTCATCAGTGACTATGCAAAGAAAGCAAGGATGTTAGAACAATTATGTAGCGGTCCGAGTAACAAAAAACTAGAATGGACTGAAGGAACGAATAACGTATTCGAGGGAATGAAGTTAGCACTCACAACGGCACCGATCCTATGCTTTCCGGATCTGAGAAAGGAGTTCATTTTAGATACTGATGCCAGGTTTGATACCATTGGAGCAGTGCTTTCGTAAAGAGATAAAGATGGATAGGAGAGAGAAATTGCGTATGGATCACACTCGATGACGAGCCATGAAAAAGGATATTGCATTACAAGGAAGGAACTATTGGCGGTATACTATTTTTGTATTCATTTTAAGCACCATCTCTACGGAAGAAGATTCACGCTAAGGACAGACCACAAGGTGATCACGTTTATGATGACAACCAAGAAGCCAATTACTTCACAATTTCAAACCTGGATCAATTATTTTCCAGTTTGGATATAATCGTTGAATATAGAAAGGGTGTTAATCACCAAAATGCAGACATGGTGTCCAGAACTAAATGTGAAACGTTTGCTCAATGTCAAATGGCTCACGAAGAAGCTAAGAAAGGAAAGATAAAAACTAGATTACTAGACTCGATCAGAGAAGAAGGTAGAAGCACCAATCAACAAATAAATTTGGAAGAAGAATTACGAAAGAAAACGATGATACCTGAAAACGAGATACAAGAAACCATAAAGGAAATACATAGACTATTTATGTCATGCTGGAGTCGAGAAGATAGCTGATTATATGAAAGATAGATATATTGGGAAAAACCTGTGGAGTCAAATTCAGGAAACTATTCGAAGTTGTGAGACTTGTCAAAAAACCAAGGCTATAACAATTACAACGAAGGAACCAGTAAAAAAATTAGAATCAACCGAAATGTTCGAAATTATATTTGTGGATATATGTGGACCAATGCAAGAAACAAAAGGACGTAAGAAGTATATATTGGGTATAATAGACCAGTATAGTAAGTATCAAGTCCTGACAGCTATAACACGACAAGACGAGGAAACAATAAAGAAAACGATTTTAGAAAAATGGATTTTAAGATTTGGGTGCCCAAAGGAGATAAGAGTTGATTGTGGGAAAGCTTTTGAATCAAGAATGTTGAGAGAATTCACATAGAAACTTGATATTAAGTTATGTTTTTCGAGTCCATTCCATCACCAAACAAATGGACAGATAGAAAGGCAATTCTGGATAATACGAGAGCTGATAAATGCTACTTTAGGAGACAGAAGGAAGACGGATTGAGCAGAGATACTACCAGAAGTCGAATTTACATTAAATGCAACCAAACAAAAAACGACAGGAAAAGCCCGGCTAGAGATAGTTTTTGGAAAAAAGATTAGCAGGTAGAAATGGTACGGGTCAAAAGAAAAACAGGTAAAGGAAGAACAAGAAGAACAAACAAGGAGAAAATTTGACGTAGGAGAAGATGTGTTAGTAAAATTAGAAACACGCAACAAAAGCCAGGACATGATATGAGGGACTGTGGTAAAAAAAGGTGCTTCCTAGAGAACTTTAATGGCAAGAATGTGAATGGACTTATTGCGCTCAGATTACAGAAGAAGGTCAGGCCTGAGATTGGAGGACGTTCCTTCAGGTACTTTATCAATGTTCACATCAAAGATTTTGGCGATAAAAAATTCTGCTGCAGCCTGTAGGACATTATCATGTTTATTTCTGCGTGCATTTATCCTAGCTTGGCAGTGGTTAAAGATGTGTGCAGGTGTCTCAGGATGAGCATGACAATGCCTGCAAAGAATAGATTTTTTGGTTTTAAGGCGGTGAGGCGAGTAGTTAAGTTTCAAGATGTTATTACGAACCCGTATTAAGAAGAGAAATTGAGCATCAGGAAGAATGTCATTTTTAAAGAAGGTATTAGCTATGCTACTCTCCCCAATTTCTTTTGCTATATAACCTTGGCATTTCAACCTAGAACAGCGTTCAGCATGAATAAGACCTATGATATTGTGGATTTCGGAAGAAGTATCTTTTAGATTCCTAGCAGTAAAGTAATTAATACGATCTCTGTATTTAACTTCAAGTTGGATGAGGTCGTCAAGAAGAACAATTTTTGTAGAAATATTGGTGAAGTAAGCGACGTGATGATTTTTTTAATTTGAAGATTGAGAAAGTTGGGTAGCTAGTAGAAATAAGGTCATTAAGCCATGCCAGTGCAGTATTGAGGTCTCCTTTTCCTCTAGCCTCGGTTAGTTCATTTATAATTAATTTTTGAAAACCTAGGTCATTGGAGTTGAGCGCTCTTATGAGATGTACAATACTCTGTATCAAATATTCATCTATTGCAGATACAAGCCCAAGACCACCAAGTTTGCTAGATGCATATAAGAAGTTGTCATTTATTTGCATCACTCTATCTCCAATAGAGTTTTTAATAGCTTATTTAACATGTAGGTCAAAGCCATATTGCTTATTCTCAGGATCACGAAGGATGTTGCGAAGCGAGTCAAGAATGTTATGATTAATAACACAGTTCCGATATGTAAAAATAAGACGGGAGGGGTGAAGATGCGATTGAAGAATCTTTTTTGAGTCTTGAATGGCAGTTTCAAGTCTTTCATGAATTAAGTGTTTCGTTTTATGGGAGAAGTCAACACCAAGGTATCGATATAAATTAGAATCATCAATTCTAGGAAGGGTTTCATCGTACAAGAAAATTGGGTGGTAGTTATTGTCATGATTAATGTGAAAGTAACCAGATTTGGAAGGTTTAAAGCAAAGACTAACTTTTGAGGCAAGGATTAACAGTAAGAGAGAGGGCAGATTTGATAGACGAGTAGGAGTCAGATATAAGGACGATGTCATCAGCATATGCCAGTATACCAATGTTGTGACCATGAAATAGGAAAGTGTGATTTTGTAGGACGTTGCAAAGTATAAAATCTATACACAGACAAAAAAAGGGTCATTGATAAAGAACAGCCCTGTTTGACTCCTTTAACAATTGGGACAGAAGTTGAGATTTCTCCTTCGCATTCAAAGAATGTTTGTACATTACTATACATATCCTTTATAAGACTAATTGTATTGGCATTAAATCCCATTTGGATAAGAGTGTGCCAGATAAGATCATGAGAAATGGAGCCAAAAGCATCTGCAAAATCAAGCCAAACGATATGTAAATCACTTTTCTTACGATAGGAGTAGTCCTTAATTAGGGGAAGAGTCAGGTTGTGCTCAGCACAGCCGTCGGATGCGCGATAGCTTTCTGGTTGTGCGTTAAGAGATTTCCTTCACTTATCCAATTAGGAAGACGATTGTTAATCAGCGAGGAGAATATTCGATAAGCTGTATTCATGATGGAGATCGGTCTCCAAGAGTTAGCTTCATGGCTTACTTCAGATTTACCGGACTTAAGAATAAGTCTAGTGCGAAAGGTTTTCCAACTAGAAGGGCACTTGGAGTTACGAAGTAAATTGTTACAGAGAGAGAGAATAAGTTCAAAGTCAGGACAAATTTTTTTCCAGTCAGAGAGTGAGATTTTGTCCATACCAGGAGCAGTATTGTCAAGTTGAGTAAAGATATGTTTGATATCATCAATGTCGAAAGGAAAAGAGGAGTAAAATTCCGGATGAGAGGGGTACTGAGAATAAAAGTCAAAGGTACAATTTGTTGATTTACCAGCGAATAACTTCTGTCAGATGTTATGAATAAGATTTTCGGGATGCTCAATCGTCCCGGTTTAAAGTTTTTGAAAAAAATTACGACATAACATTTTCGAAAAAAATTCGAAAATGTTAGGTTCATGTGCAGTAAGCGCAGGGCTGGATTAAGCCATTTTAGTGCCCAAGGCACAAACCCTTGATCTTTCACTGACCAAACTTGAATGTGAATTTTTATTATAATGCATTTCTTCATTTTCATAACACTTGTTCAATTTTCAGTTGTTTCTGGACTAGGACGGCCAGAGCGGTTATTTTGACCGTTAAGCAATTTCATTTTTATTTTGTGAGAAAACGAAAAGGAATTAACGTCTCATATTTTGTGACAATTATTCATTTTTAGTGAACGTTTTGTGCATATCAAAGCTTCAATTATAGCATTTGTCACGACTGAGATAATGAGGCCATCCCCATGGAAGGCCGAACCGGTCAATTTGACCGGTATATTGAAACACACAAGAAAGTCACACATAATCATCTTACATACTAGAAAATATAAAACCAAATATAATTTACACACAACTGAAGCATTTAACAGTCATTTGGGAATGTTTTCCACAGTAAACTTTACTACATACATGGCATATAGCTCCGGATTTGTTATGACAATGAGGTGAATTTAATCTTACAGTACCAACCAATGTTGTTCGATTTACAAGGAGATGTTCAGCTAGTGAGAGACTTGTAAAGAAATTGTCAGTGCAGACATTGTATCCTTTATTGAAAAATGGCTCCATTAGTTTCCTGACTACAAAATCACCCAGCCGTAATCCACAGCGTTCGTTTCTATCGTGAGCCCCTAAATATGGCATTTGATTGATGACAAATTTGGTTTTGACATCACTGAGAATCCAGTATTTGATACCGAATTTATCAGGCTTATTTGGCATAAATTGGATGAAGCAACACCTATTTTTTAGCGGCAAAAGTTGCTCGTCGACAGTAAGGAAGGGATTAGGAGTATAAACTTGAAGACAGTTTGAAACAAACAAGTCAAATATTTCACGAAAATGGGCATATTTATCTTGTTCTACTCTTTGACGTCGAGAACATTGTTCATCAAAACGAAGAAAGCGCAGTATCTCACGGAAACGGTTCCGAGACATGACTTCTCTGAAGTAAGGAGATCCAAATTGAGATGACCAGATTGAATTGATAGAATGTCGGCGAAAGCCTAACACACCACGGAGATACAGCAATCCAAGAAAAGCATCTAATTCTTGTAGACTGATACACCAGTCTGACGAAGCTTCTTTTCCTTTCATAATTGTGTATTTTTGAATTAACTTCAGCATTCCCTCAGAGACTATCAAGCGCCAAGCGCTCAGGGGTGAGTCAATTTTGCGCTTTGCAAAAGCTTTCACACCAGGTGTTCCACTAAAAATATTGTGCGCAGGGAATCTGCCAACACTAATAGCGTGATTGTTTTCTACTTGATTCCAAAGAGTGCCATCCCTGCCAGATAAAAGCTGATTTTCTAATGAAGAAATTGAGCTATTGACTGACTCATTGTCACTTTCTAACGAACTTCCATTATCATCAGAGTTCCATTCATGTAACTCTTCGTCAGAATCATTTCTTTCGGGCTCATCATCACTTCCCATAGGCTGATCTTCATCTTCGGAGAGAGCAGCGTCAATATTCCATAGCTTCTGTAAAGCACGTTGAGCAGCAATTCTTTTAGTTGGCATATTTGATTCTAAAATAATGATAAAAACTCCGTCAGTAAAATAAGAAACGTCAAATTTATTATTGGATTCTAATGAAAACACGGTTTTATAATGTTTGTTATCCCAAGAAGTTCAAAGATTTTCTATAACAATTATTAGATATTGTCTTATGACATTTCGTTAAGTTTTTCGTTTGATTCTTTTAATTTACCAAATTTCAAAACTTAGAACTCTTAATGCTTGCTTAATTACACTTTTAATAAGCACTATCTTTGAATAAAAGCAAGAGAATATTTATAAACAAGAAATGAAGTATACATACATACCAGTCTGAATAAACGCGAAGACAATGTTTAAAATAGTGTAGCTTTGTGTCAGCTAAACAAATATTTTTATTTCATTGTTGTAAGTAGTTTAATAAATTAACTACTGTTAGAATAAAAATAGTTAAATTTTGAAAGCGTGTTAGTAGCACAAAGAAAGTATTGCTAAATGAGTTGCATCATAGAAATCTCAGCATGAAAATAAGGAGCATATGTGCACCGGTCAAATTGACCGGTTTGGCCTTTTAAGGTATAAAATATTTCCGGCCGTCCTAGTGTTAAAGTTTTTCAAAAGTTTTCTTGAGTACTTGTGGTGCCTCCAAACGCTTGGTGCCCTTGTTTGCCTAATGGTTAATCCAGGCCTGAGTAAGCGCTTTGTTTTTTGAACTTTTATCTTACA
Source organism: Schmidtea polychroa (assembly GCA_959609185.1). Lineage (NCBI taxonomy): Eukaryota > Metazoa > Platyhelminthes > Tricladida > Dugesiidae > Schmidtea > Schmidtea polychroa. The sequence continues at coordinate 36,007 of CAUHTR010002594.1, read as the reverse complement.
ATTTTGCTTTTTTTGATTGATGGTTTTACAGGGATATATTTTTGCTGGGTTTTTATGAAAGTTTTAGCTTGTAAGTTTTGTTTGTTGGATATAAGTTAATAAATAAACTGTAAATAATAAATTTCACTCCTGACTCCGAGGGGAAAACGGTAAAATTTCTTATGATATTGGTTGTTTGTTGATTGAGATTAATAATTATTTATATAGTACCTACAATTTTAAATTTTACAAGAAATATTAATAGAAACAAATTGGCAGAGTTATGTTGCTGTTTAATAATAATAAATTTGCAATTATTCTGATATTGATAATATAAAATATGTTAGTGTTGCCAGACTTCCCGGTTTTCCGGGATTGTCAAGGTTTAGCATTGATAAATTCTGGATACCATAGCCGAAAGTTTATTAATAATACCATATTATTTCATTTTTAAACAATCTTTTTCAACTTTCAAAATACTTTCAAAATAATTTATAAAACAAATTTACTATTTTAATATTTAACATTTATTATACGAAAATTTAAATTTCATAAATATTTTGTAAATATTTTACATTTATTTAATATAAATTTATTCCTAATTTTAATTATTTACTATTTAAATTTATTTTAAACCATTCTAACAAATCACTTGAAATATTCAATCCTCGGCTGAAAACATCTTATAATGAGTATGTATTTATCATTTATTACAAGAATATTTAATGACCAGTTTGTATTGGATCTTCCATTTCCCATTTAATAAAACTATTTCCACAGTATAGCCTTGAATTTAAATCTTCTTTTGTGAATTTTTATCTCAAATTGAATAAATCTTCAGAATTTCAGAAATAAATCTTTCAGAATATTTTAATGAATTGCTTGAAAGACAAAAAATTCATCCTCAAGCTTTTTGCAACGGTTTCACAATGTGATATTTTTTACTACCAGGAAATCAAAATAGATTTAAATTTGAAAATATTTCTGTTAACAAACCTTAATAGGTAATAACACCCCCTCATGTCGATGATTTTTGCTAATCAAGTTGCGTAAATTAAGACGCGATTAAGCTTTGTGATTGGCTGCGCTAAATCCATATCCTACAAATATTTACCAATGCGCGTCGGCGGGTAAAGATACACTTCAATGCAAATTCTTAAATGATAAATAAATTATGCCCTTGATTTACTAGGTTAACATTTATAAATGCGCAAACATAATAAAAAACATTTTTATAATTATTCTCAGGACGAAATTAGGATGTTTTGATCGGATCGTCGTATCGATTGTAGAAGCAGTCATTCATTCATTAACCCTGATCAACATGACATCAATAACATCACGTCATCAACAAACTAATTATAATTGGCTATTTGCCAGCCAATCCCAGACCTTGTAGCGACACCGACACACATGCATGCAAACAAACAGATCGACAATGAAAGTCTAGGTCAGTTACAATTTCAATACTGAGATGTGTGCAATAATGAATACAATGAAAGTTGTTGATACAGATGCATATTGATTGTTCAATTGAGTCATGGTGTGAGCATCGCACATGCGTACGGGTGCGTTATATGCTTTGTTTCATTGTCAATCCTTGTATCGATGCGTTTTTGGTTAGTATTTCACTTTATGAGTTGTTATTATTATTATTATATTATTATTACTATTATTGTCTACACAACTCTCGCAACACGAGGTCATGATTTCGCGTGTTCATTTTCTCAACTGACAACTCTTATTGAATCCCTCAGTCCCACAGCCATTTAACAATGGGTGGATTATTGTCTCGTCGCAAAAAACCTCCAGGTCGAAAATGCAAATTTCAAAATCCTTTACCAACTCATGATGCGGAAAATGTTTTGTATGAGGCAGAAGAACAGAATAATGTCAATGTCAATGTCTATCCGATACATTCACCAAATAGACAGCCGAGATTGACCAGAAATCAGACTCTGCTTGACACTCCTAATTTCAATGTCAGAATCGAACCGGTTGCAAAAGAAGGTAATCAAGTGAGTAAGACGCATTATTTTCTCATCGAAGAACCGAAATATCGACGGTGCAATTCGTCAAAGGAACGATGTAATCCGATTGAAATGTACGCCAATTCATCCAGGCTTTTCAATCAGTTTTGTGAAGAACCGCTGTTACCGTTTGACATGAATAAGCACATCACACACGAGCACAACTCACTACCTGTACGGAGAGGCAGATCTGATACGATCGACTATCTCTACAATCAAAAGCGCGCTATGATAGCACAAATGCAAATGAAAATTCCACAAGCGACCTACGTAGAATCTCACGGAGTTTTGATGGGGACAAATTGGAATTTTGAAGAAGCAGAGCGACGACTGAAAATGGAGCTCGTTCATCGAGCGATTGGGGCCAATTATAAACAGTGCGAAGCGCTATTGCTCAAACATAGTTGGGATTTGGAATGTGCCATGAGTTGCTTATACGAAGACCTGAATTGAATGATGTGGAGATTATAATTAGTATCTGCGGCCAACTGTTAACTGAACACTTCAAGAAAAACGGAGATTCTAGATTTATTAAAATATTGAAGAGTATGATAGTATATCAGATTTGTACATTTGTATGATTATTTATTGTATTTATAGCCTCATCGAGTTATTATTTTTTTATAAATTTAATTTATTTTTCTTATTTGCTTTTTCTGATTCATTAATAATTTTGCTTTGGCTTTAATTAAGGATTTTCACATTTCTTGTTTGCTTGGGAGATTTATTGGTCATCACTTTGCATCGGCCATGTTTATTTTTTAGTCGGGCTTCTGTACCGAACTACCCTAAAAATGTGACGCAATATATCACTTATTCGGAAAATTAGGACTTAACCTGCTAATCAAAGGCTACCTAACTAGATTGATATAAAATCATATAAAATCTTTACATGATAAGAACGTCTACCTATCACTAATAATAACCCTAATCAGATTAAAACTTTCAGAAACGCTTGAATGGAGTCTAAACTTATTGGTTTCAGTCTCAGTTCGCATGAAAAATTATTTATTTTTGTGATTTAACAGGTATAGGATATTTTTGGGGACCCACTAATTAATTGTCCGAGTGACCAATTGTCATATATACAGTATGATTAAAGAAAAAAATATGGAAATTGCATTTCCAAATACAGAAACAGTTCTCCGAATATAAATTTTGAATTTTTGCACGATTACATGGCTTAAAATGGTCAAATAGGGCCCTAAAAATCTGCCTCTGCTTAGGGCCCTCAAAAATATAAATCCGGCCCTGGATTAAACTACAACAATTGACATCAGAGATATAAGACAACGTACAGTTAACTAAATAGATTCGTTCCTTTGAAATTAGTACTATTGAGATATAAGTTTGAAACTATTCATTTAATTCATTAATAACTAAATTAATGTTGACTGAAAATCAGATTTCCCCTTTTAATTCTAAAGTTTTCCGTATGGACATTTCCTTTGTGGATAAAACTGAGAGAGCCAAGGATTGTTTTGAGAGTTATTCCTTTGGAAAACAGCAAAAATTCTGTCTATCATCATTTTCTAGAAAGTACAATTTCTCTAAAAATCGTGGCATGAAATGTATCTTCATTTGCCTCTGGTTTTCACGAGCATGGCTAATAATGAGAGTCTTCTGATTGAGAAGATAAGAAACTAATTTATTGAATGTCTCTTGGAAAATGACCTTTTTCATATCAACCTCTTGAAATAAACACTTACATAATTAAAAAAAATTATTATGATTAGAATACTCAAGATATGATTCTCGCAAAACTTTTACAATCTTGTTTACAAAAATGACTATCCCAAAAATTTATGTGGTTGCTATTAATTTTAATACTAAGCACATGGAAATAAATCCTTGACAATAACTTAAATAAAATTGCAATTTCTTTTATTGTATTTAATTTTAAACAGTGATTGTTATCTTTTTCAACAAACTTATTTTCATTTTCAATTTCCTTTATTTTCGCTTGAAAAGGCTGTGCTGAAAATTCCCATCAAATGTAAAACAGATAATTGGGTGGTCGAACAAAATGGCTGCGAACAAAATGTCACGGATAAAATGGCACGGACAAAATTGTAGGGGAAAATGATAATAAATTATACTTTCTAGATTTAAAATTCTCACAAATGAGATAAAAACTGGAATACAATTAAAGCATTTTTCCGTGAAATAACCAATGACAACTAACTATTGAAACAGTAACAATGAACCAAATATTCATTTTGGCTTCAAATTAAAAACATAAATTAAATACAAATCAAAAATTAACTTTATTGAGGTAATTATTTGTTTCGCTTAATAAAATTAATTGTCAGCACTATCACTTGAGCAGGAGCTTGATTTCAAATTTTTGGGGTTGACAAAAGAATTGTTTTTAAAGAAAATACAAAATTTTAAATTTTACATATCAATATCGACATAAATTGTTCTATATAATACTTGGAAAAATAAACTTCTTGTAAAATTTAATTGTATTTACTGTAAATTAATATAATTATTTAATTTTAATTTATAAATAAATAAAGTAAAACTGATCCCAATCTTAGAATTCATTACATCACAGAAAGAAACTCGTAAGCTTGTCGTTCAAGGTTACTTGTTTACAGAGCATTTAGAGAACAGTGATGGAAAAAGCCTTTGGCGTTGTGAAAAAAGAACGAGCAAAGCGCGAGTGCACAAAAACGATGATGGCATCGTCCATGAAGTTGATAGTCACAACCACACGGTCACGCATGGTCAAGTAGAGGTCGAAAGAGGACGAACCGACATGAAAAGAAAATGTTCCAGTTTCAGAAGCGCATCTACTTCCCAAACGAACAACATTGGCACGGGATGTACGTAGACATCGTCAGAAGGTGGGACCAAACGATCAAGATGACATCATGACGTAGAGCAACAGACCTTACCATCCGTATTCGAAGAGACGACATGATCATCTTCGCAGCTGATGGTGATTTGGAATTTCTTTCCAGATGTGAGAACTGGTGTGCAGATGGAATGTTTCGAGTGTGTCCGAACGGATACGACAAACTCTACACGATTCATGGTTTCATTAATAGCGAAATTTTCCCTGTAGTATATGCACTACTATGAGGAAGCATATCAGCATCTGCTTCAGGAAATTCTGATGTTGAAACCAATTCTTAATCCAGATTGCATGGTTGATTTCGAACTAGCGGCAGAACAGAACACATTCCCGGCAGCAACAATTACATCATGTTGTTCTCATGCAATTTTGTCCATGCCATTTTTTCCTAGCTCCAATAATTGATCTAGCCGTAAATGGAAAGATAAAAGAAACTAATAATAATAATAATAATAATAATAATAATAATAATAATAATAATAATAATAATAATAATAATAATAATAATAATAATAATAATAATAATAATAATAATAATAATAATAATAATAATAATAATAATAATAATAATAATAATAATAATAATAACAATAATAATAATAATAATAATAATAATAATAATAATAATAATAATAATAATAATAATAATAATAATAATAATAATAATAATAATAATAATAATAATAATAATAATAATCCAAATGTTACATGCATTAGTTGTTATAATTATAACTTCAAACACACTGCCTTAATTAAGGATCAATAGGTGAAAAAATGATCACTTGATTATTAGACAAATTTAAAATATTTAAAATTTAAAATCATAACGTTTATTTAAGAGTTAACTCTGTTTTTAATTTTTCTAGCTTTTTAAAACTCGATAAATGGGAATCATCCCTGAAAAAATATGTTATACTCAGTCAGCGCCGGCTTAGGAGCGATCCAGATATAGCAAATTCATACTGCGGCATGATTAAGGGGCGGCAAATTGACCGAAATTTTTTTACGTTTTTTTAAATTTTATTTAAAAAATTTTAAAAATATATCAAAAATTTTTAAATGTTCTAATTTATATAATTTGCATAAAAAATATACATAAGGATAGATATCTATAATAATAATAAATATAAATATATTTAATTTTACATAATTGCTATCAATCAACATTTGCGTTAGGCAGGTAAAAATTTATATTTAATTCAACTATCATTACATTTTCAGCTTTTTAATTAAATTTAATGTAGAAAAAGTAAAAAGTTTCTTAATTATGGACAAGAGAAAAAAACTATCTGGTGCTGAATATCGTAAGCGAAAAGTTGTCCATAAGAAACCAAAAAGCCAGTTTAAGAAAATTTCTAAGCACTGCAGAAACATCAAGAAAATCTTCTGATTGCTTGAGTATGGACACGGACGTAACTAATGAAAATGGTAATATTGAAATATTAATTGAAAATGAGGTATATCCAAATCCAATAAGTGAAACTATTATCAGTAAAAATAATAAAATTGGACCAAACGATTATTCAGACATCGGAAAATAGCCAGAAAATACTGCACCAATAACCGATTTACTGGTTCAAATCGAACCGGTGAAAATCATAGACTATGATTTTCCTGTATCTTTTGATAAAGATCGAAATAAAAGAAAATTTTGCATTGAAAACTATTTTAGAAAACTCCCTAGTGGAGAGAAATACAATCGTCATTTGTCAGTGTAATCAAAATCGAAAGATGTAAGTTGTTCTCTAAAAATAACTTTGCATTAAATCATCAAGAATTCAACGAATGGAAAAACACTAATGTGAGATTGAATATGCATGAAACGAGCTCAGATCATTTTAATTGCTTCGAAATGTGGAATGATATGATTAAACCAATAAAGCATGGATCAACAATAAATTCAACGCTCCAAAAAAAATGACTGAAAACAGAATTCATTGGAAAAACGTTTTAGAACGACTGTTTTCTTTAATTAAGTTACATGGTTCTCAAAATATTGCACTTCGAGGCAATTCAGACAAATTATTCAAAGACGACAACGGAAAGTTTTTGAAAATCATTGAGTTCTTGGCAAAGGTCGATCCAGTATTGAAAGCACATTTAAGACGTATAAAAAATTAATAAATATATCAGCAATATTTAGGAAAAAATATTCAAAATGAAATTATAAAGATTTTGGGCAAATCCGTTAAAGAAAAGATAATGTCTTTATTGAAAGTAAATATTATTCTCTGATTGTCGACTGTAAACCGGATATATCGCACACAGAACAAATGACAATAATCGCACATTTTGTATACATTTTATCGTCTCCTGATAAACATGGTAATTATGTTAATGTCCGTGAGCATTTTCTGGGATTTCTAGATATTTACAGCAGCAGAGGAGCTGAAATGTTTAAGAAAATTCTAAAAATTTTAAATGAAAATGAAATATCTTTATCTGATTTAAGAGGGCAAGGTTACTACAACGAGAGAATAGCGGATTGTGAAACCGAATATTAACATTAAATTCTAGAGTGTTTTTCGTACCTCACTCCGCACATTCTTTGAATTTAGTTGTCAATGATGCAGCAAGGTGTTGTGTAGAAGCTGTAACTTTCTTCGATATTGTACAACATCTATACATTTTTTACTTGTCCTCTACACAAAGATAGTATATCTTTAAAAATGTAAATGGGCTGTCTTTAAAAGGACTTTGTGAAACCAGATGGGCAAGTCGCATTGAAGCACTAAAGCCGATTAGATTCCAACTAAAAGAAATTATTAATGTTCTTAATTTATTTTTGTATGAAGCAACGAATGTGACAACTCAAACAGCAACCAAAAATAAATCTGAAGCAATTTCCATTTTGGGAAAAATGGAATGTTTTAAATTTATTTGCAGCCTGATTGTCTGGCATGATATTAAGTCAAATAAATATTAAGTCAAATAAATATTACAAGAAAAGTACTCCAGAAAGAAAATTTTAATGTTTCCGAAGCTACAACAATACTTTCTGATATTATTGACTATTTAAAAAAGTACAGAACAGATGATAAGTTTAATGAATTTATTGAAGAGGCCAAAAAAATTGCACTAAAATTAGAAATTGAGCCAGAGTTTGAGCAAATAAGAAATCATCACAGAAGAAGTCAATTCGATTATGAACACCTAGATGAAGTAATCAATGATGCCGCACAAAATTTTAAGAATAATTTTTTAATAACACCCTTGATCAAGCAATTGCGTCATCAAATGATAGGTTTACGTTGATTCAGGAGAACAATAAAAATTTTAATTTACTTATAATTTGAAAGCAGAAATAAGTGATGAAGACATTCGAAAAAATTGCATGGATTTGGAAATTTTACTCGTAGATGGTGACTATAAAGTTTTATCCAGTTCCGATTTATACAATGAATTAAGGTTTTTAAGAAATCATATTAAAGAATTCTGCTACACTCCTTCAAATATATTGGAATATATATGATCAAATAATTGAGCATCATCTTTGGCCAATGCTTTTAATGTCCTAAGAATTTTTTTAAACTTTTCCGATATCAGTGGCAAGCGCTGAAAGGAGTTTTTCAAAATTAAAACTAATTAAAACGTATAGACGCTCTACAATGATACAAGAACGATTAGATGCCTTGGCCACTTTGTCAATTGAACGTGAAATTGCCAAAAATTTTAAATGAAGAGGAATTAATTTACAGGTTTGCTACTATAAAGGCTCGAAAGATTAGTTTTTAAATCAACATACCAAGAGCAGTAAGTATATCTCATGATTTAGAAATTTCTTGAAGATTAGATTACTAAATTATGATTTTCCTATAGGTTTTATTGTTAATGAATTTTATGAACTCTCAAATATTGAATAAAAATATAAATAGCTTAAATTTTAAATAAATATATTCATTCATTTCCCCAGTATTTTTATTATTAAAAAGTTTAAGAAGTAATATGGATTCGGAAAAATTTATATGTGCACAGGGCGCCACAACTGTTGAGCAGGCACTGTACTCAGTTACAACTAAAAATAAGAGGTTTGATTATATGTAATGAATATTAAAAATATTTGCAAAAGTTGTTATTATAATTTTAAAAATAATTGATTAAATTTATTAATTAAAATAGATATCACCCATACTAGCTAATGCAAATTATAAAATTATTCCACTCATTACAAACTTAATAATGTATATTTTAATTGATTTCTTAGTTTTGTTTTAATATTATTTATTTATTATGAAAGCTGAAGATCCAAAAAATTTAGTACTGAATTTTGACATTTTCAAAACTCATTCAAGTAAAACAGTATTCTTAATTTATGAAATTTAACAAAAATTAAGATGTGGTTAAAAATATTCCTGATTTTGCACAAAAATTCCTTCTGAAATTAGAACAATCTTTAATAAAAATCAAAGATGAAACATTAGAAAAATGTTATTTTATTAGAATAAAATTTTTAAAAATAAATCTTATAATTTCTTAGATATCGTATCAAATGATGCAGTTCTCAAAGTATTAAATGAATTGGAAAATAAACTTAATTTAACAATAAAAAAAAGTATGTTAGCCGTTAGAGTGATAGATAGTTACAAGGATATTGATCTCGGTAATATTTATTCCTATTTTATTAAAATAATGTTTTTTAGGCGAATTGTATAAATTTTCTGTAAAAAATAATGTTGTGTTGAAACGACATTTAAATTCCATTTATTTAACTAGTCGAATTTATAAGAAATTGTATAAAGATCATCCATTAATGGATAATTTAAAATTGAGATTGATTAGCGTGAGATGCAAAGCAATTCGTGATATATGTCTAAACGAATCTAAACGAGGTACAGATTTATTATTTTATCATTAAGCTATAATTATTTAAAAATTTATATTAGAATATATTTTGTAATTTCTGTGACAAATTTTGTAACATTATTCAATAGACCAATACAAATTATCCTGCATTTTCATATGTTATTATTATGTCTAATGTCTTTCTGTTATTTCGTAATCTCATGATTTATTTACAAGATATTTTTGTTTGAAATATGGAATTCTTCTTTATATAATAAGGCTTTATAAATAAATTTCGAATGTTTGCCAAGTTAATTGTCCAAATTATTTGTTTCATTTCCGTTTTTTAATTACTAGATCCAATTGCGAAATATCTTAAGAACAGGGTTTCACATATGATATTGTTTTGGTACCATAGAATCATTTGTTTGTGACGGGTTACCATTACTCAATCTTATTAATATTGATCTAAATTGCTCATCAACTAAATTTTACAATTTCAGGCAAAATTCGTCATTTGAGATGCTGGAAAAATCCGAAATTTATACCTTCAATGCCAAAGAAGTTGAAGTCCATCATGAGAAAGGTTAATCGAGAATTACAGAAATACGCAGCGAAAGATTCGCTGATAACTCCAGCGAAAATTGATGAGATTCGTTCGATATTGACAAAAGAGCGCAATGTCAGTTGGGATGTGATTTGTCAGAAATTGGAGGAGGCCATTATCAACTATTATAAGAATGTTGACTCAGATGACAGTCAGATTGAGCATTACATGAAAGGTCTTCAGGAAATTTGCGAGGTGCAAAACAAGATTGGTGATAACGCGATTCTCAATATTTGCGATGACGAGCTGGCAATGGAATATCTGTCAATGAAAGCTGATGCAATCGAAGGCGATTTTAACAGATTGGAACGGGTTTCCAATGACCACCATGGTAAGCAATCTGTGGTTATTGGTCCTGAGGCAATAAAACTCAATGTCGATTCAAATTTGAAGCCTACAAAATTAGAGACTGTGTCAAAATATCCTGAAAAAAAGGAAGAAGAACTTCAAAAGGAAGACGTGGATATGCTGGACCTGGATAATTTTCAACTGGTTGACGTCTGGGAGGAAAAAAATGATGAATCAGCCAGCCAGACAGCTAATGAAACGGCTGGTAGCATAGAAGGAGAGGCAGACAGAAAGGAAGCTCGGGCAGCAAGGAAAAAAAGGAGATCTCGATTTGGCCCTTTGACGGAGGAGGCGATGATTTTGTTACAGCAGCCAAATCAATTTGGATTTTGCTCGACATTTGTTGACGAGGAAGCAGTCGGTGATAAACATGGTGGCCAGCAACATGGATCAATCAAGACCTCCCATTCGGTATGCAATATGGACCCGCAATCGATTACAGTAGAAATCGTTGAAGAAAAGCGGCCAAAAGTTGACATCAGTGCCAAAATGTTCGATGTGGTAGCGCCGAGTGACGAGGTGAATCTAATAATGGAAGAAGAAGACCACCAGCAACAACAGCAAGAAGAAGAAAAGCTACCAGTCGCAGACAAGTCAAAACAACTTCCAGTTACTGAACCTTTTTTGATGCTGGATAAAGGTGAATTGTGCAAGGCAATGCTGGTGAAATTTCACGATTCTTTGAAACGAGCTATTGAAGGCAGCAACAAAAAGGAAAATTGGAATCATTTGACTGCAGCAATAACTGGGCAATGGTCATCTATTAATAGTAGTGCCAGCTGCCATCGGTCGCCCTCAGTGTCGGTGGAGTCCGTCTCCAAGGCCGTTTACGGTGAAATCGAGAACAAAATGAACGTGCTTCTACGCGACTACATGAACCGTAACTTGTTGAAACGGAAGCCAATCAAAACGAGTCCTACAGTCGTTAGTGCGAATGAGAAGCAGTCATCTCTCTCACCAACCCCGTTTGACCAGACGATTGAAGCCAGTATGAAAAAGACGCGCAATAATCCTCCTGCTGTTACTCCTCTTGTGGTGGCACGCCGTCCGACACGTTCTGATGGCCAATCGAGTCCCGAACGGACTCGATTGAGAGCAATGATGCTTTCTTATAAGCGGGACATCGAGAAAAGTCGAGAACGTGAAGAAAGCCACGCCAGTCAAGGAGGCAGCACGGATGAAAGCAGCCTAGCGCCGCTATTGGAAACTGGAGTCATAAAACGAGAGATTGTTTCCAAGGAGAAGCCTCAATTGTCAGAACACAAGATTCCTGCTGAAACAGATTCAGAGGGCTTGCTCACCTCGTCCGATGATGATGATGGCCACAATAGCAGGCGGAAGGACACTAAACACAAGGTGGCAATTGTTACCAACACACCCAAGGATACTAAGTCGGAAAAAAATCGGGTAAAATTTTAAATTATATTCCGTTAGATAGTTTTTTTCTATTTCCCTTCCTTTTATTATTTTCTCCTAAGTATATCTTGGTATCAATTTTTTATATGCGGTTGCTTGAGATTTTTATATAATCATTATTTGTTGTGTGCTTCATGAGCACACAATTTGACATATTGTCTAGCTAGTGCGTTTTTCGTTTGCCTACAATTTTCTTTATTTGCATTATTGCATTATCACCGAATAAATCATACATATCCTTCGCGATTTTCAATGAGATTATCGCTTCATTTACTTCCACGGTAACTTTCATATTTATTCATCCCCATGGTAACCGCTACCAGCACCTGACAAAACATTTTATTAATATCAATATTATTAACATGATTCATTCATAGATGCAGTGGCTGGTACCTCCTCCTGAAACAATTCCTTTAGCCCCAATTCCTGCCCCAGCTACTCCATTCCTGGACGGTTTGTTCATATTAATTTACTTGTTGAAATTTCATAAATTTCAGAGGAAACACAAAGCTGGGCTGGAAGAAAGGTATTCGTAGTGGATTCCCACGACAAGGGGAGCTCGATCGCCCTCATGGTGAAGGTAGGATCGATAAATTGGTAATATGCAATTGGTAATATGAATCACCCCAGGCATTCCTACAGAAGAACGGAGCTCGAGTATACGATACGACCAATTACAAAACAGCTGGGAAAGATCTCCACGTGCTCGTTCACCAAGACTGGAGGTTCCCAGACGGTTCAAGTCGTGGTGACAATTCATCGCCCAGTAGCCCTATCTCACTTCTATTGCTGAAAAACAATTCCGGAGTCCATTTCCTATCATACACGGACGTAGAGACAGTGTCACGGTTCTCGTGCCAGACTGTGTTCCCCCACAGCCGGTCGTGCCTGTTTCTGGACCAGCACGCTCTTATCAACACTCATGTCGATAACATCCGCAATATGCTTGAGTTCATGATCAATGAGCGCCTCACCTCCAATCGCATCTGGTGTTTGAAGATCCCTTGTGGCGTTTACAAGCTGTTCTGCGCCAAACTGTGAGTCGGATTCTATGTTGATTTGGTCGTTAATTTCTAGTCGACTAATCAAATTCTACAATTTCATTCAAATTGCGTCCTTTATTTCAGGTCAGATGAGTTTAGTGGGCAGGACATTGACAACCTGAAGGAGATCCGATCGATTCTCACTGAATATTCGGCGAAGTACAGCAATGAAGACTCGATGTGTCTGGTGGAAATTCAGATGGGTGACGAGGATATCACGAATCAGCAAGAGCATGTGCTGAACCAACAATATTATTTACAGAAAAAATTCCGTCATTTCTGTATTCTCACTGACAACTTGAACACGACTGAACTCGACATTGGATTTCTCAGCATCTACGGAGTTGCCGTGCTGTCCCTCAGCACTTTCCTCACCAACAAGACCGGAAAATACATTAAGAAGACTCCGTCAGCATAATTTAACATTTCCCCGTTTCTTTGTTAATAAATTTCTGTTAGGATGATTATTTTATTTATTCATTCGCCTGCTTTGTTGCATTATTTATTCTTTTTCTATATCTACATTATATAAATATATATATATATATATATATATATATATATATATATATATATATATATATATATACTCGGTTTTCGTCGTACCATTTCTTTGCTATTTACCAACAAATGGGAATGAAACTATTTCCATTTCATCAGGCATCAATGAAAGCATTGTGCTTACATCTCAGGCACAATTTCATTTAATATTAGAACAAAATTCATTAGCGTTTTAACATCTTTGGCCTTTCAGATAATGTTTTTAGAAACACTTGAACTCTAAAAATAAATTCCAATATTTTTACGTTTTTATTTATTTATATTTCTAATTGTAAATTGCAAACTTTTGTGGTTGTTAATTGACTGAAAGCCAAACAATATCATGATTTTTATTTAAATTGACTCAATATTATTATTAAATAAATAATTATTAATTTTTTTTATTTTGCTTTATATTGTTGTTTAAATATTAATTTTTATTTTTCAACTTTTGAATGATTGAAAAAGCTGATTACGAACCAGTTTGCAAAAAAATGTGCTTGCCGAGTAATATTTCGATTATAATATAGAAATATCTATTAATTTTCATAGATAAATGGAAGCAATTAGATCTACATTTTAATAGAGAATTTAATTTGTTTATTAAATATTTTGATGGTGTTAATAACATGATCGAAATCTTTGATCTGTTGAAACAAGGTAAAATTATATCGCCAACTAATGGTTCTTTGACATATGTCAACGGGGAGCTGATACTAGATGAGTTGCAGATAATTGTTGCTGCTGAACAAGCATTGCGCCACAAAAATGGAATTATCCACAGAATGAAATGCAGCACACTGGCGGCGGAAATTATTTACTGCCTTAGCACGAGCAATAAAATAACGAGCTGTTTCAAACAAATCGGCCTCCAATATTCAACAAATTCGATAATAGCAATTTTATTAATACCTCGAAATGAGGATATCGAGTCGATCATTGTCCAGACAGACTCTCTCATTGATTGTCGAAACAACAGCAAATTAAGCACCAATCTGACAGCAATAAAGCAAATTTATCAACTACCAGATAGAGATTTATCTATCCAGGAACTTCTGGTACAAATTATCAACAAAATCGTCACGAAGGATATTTTTTTGAAATAAATCTATTTTTATTTTATTGCATTTTTGATGCAGCACGCATGGTGAAGATTAAGAATAGATTGATTGTTTTATTGCTATGATGATATACGACATCAAATTATTTACTATATGTTTATATTTTGGCATGGACTCATTCACATTGAACCGTTTACAATTCCACATGTTTCTCACTGCATCTCAACCTTGGCGTCTATTTCCTTATACACCGCTCGCTGTGGTACCGTTATCCAATTAATATTTATTATGTGTATAAGTATAATCAAAGTGAAAGCAGCGAGATGCATAAATAACGTTTATAATTAATTATGCAAAGCTTTCTTTTTAATAATTATCGCATATGATTGCCACTGTAAGCTATGAACAACAATATAATCAAAAATAATTAAAATTTTCGTTTGCAGTTTCTCATCCAAATCAATATTTTTCTATGGACATTATTGCTAAACTATCAAGCCTTGTCTGCGAACTTGTTAAGCATAAAAACATTTTCATTAACGTGAGGATTGAAAAGCTACGTTGCCCTACTATTGTAAATATGACACGCAATTCTAACCATATATTCAGAAATAATTCCTGGATGTGAGCTCCTAAAAATGAAGATGCAACTGAGAGTCTGGCTCATAAACAGAGTGGTCAAAGAATGGAACTCCTAAGATTCTAACTGGCTAATTTGCTAAAGAGCTGGGGAGGTACCGGTTGTAAAAACTTTGATTAGCAAAATTCGCCAGCTTCTTGAGTGCCAATCACTCCTAAGGTCTACAACTTTCACAAAATAGGTCTGTGGTATTTCTCTACCTCCTCATCTGCCCCGTTGCAATTCGCACATGTGACCTCCACTGGCACTCTCATTTCGAGCCACCAGAAAAATCTAATCATCTGCCTTAACAACATGCTGTAAAATATTCGCTATGACCATTAGTTTTTGAGTTTTAGTTTTCTATAAAAATTCATATTTCTATCAGAGTTTATTTAATTATTTTAAAATTTCAACTTATGCATTAGTTTTATTTCTCAATAACCACATGCTCAACAGAAGCTCACTTTTTCCTTAGCTCTCGAAGACCTTGTACATATCTTCAACATGGCCATAACCATGGGTAATATTCATGAGTCATAGTCATACGGCGTTTAATGAAATCTCTTAACAACTCACCACACACACCCTAGTGACTGTAAATCTCATTTTTCTTCTCCGTAAATGCCAACAGATAGTATTTTTCTTCTACCGATACATAAGACCCAGGAAATGAATGAACTTAACAGACTTAGCGGATCTTCAGCTTTGTTTTTGAGTTTCATCCACTCAACACATCACCATCATCACTAAGTTATAATTAGGGTTGCAGCTGTCAAAGGTCGGATCATGTTAATAAAGATGATCTGGTTTCCCCTCATGTGCATTGTCACATATCTAATTAAGAATGGTGCTTACTAGTGAAGATGATGCTATATAATCGATAGAGATGAATATTTAAGTAGCTTATCTCGTTTACCAACCCAGCGGTACCAACAACACTTTTGACAACTTTTGTCCGATACAAAGTAACGAATACGGATTGATGTGAATTAACAGCCACAACCTCACATTGGGAAATAGCAGATATTCTCTAAATTTATTTTTAAAAACTAATTTTTGAAGTTATAAATTTTATTTTCAAATAAATATTTTTCTAAAATTTATAATACTAAATTTTTCATTATAAGAACATTTTTCAAATTTCACCACTGATTTCTTTTCAATTGACATTGTATTTATTAAAAAGCTTGACTATGAATCAGTAAATATATCAATGTTTTTTGATATTCACAAATTTTCGCACAGTCTTTTTCATGTAATTTTTTCTTCTTTACTAAATTTAAATGAATTAAAAATTTTAATTGAATCAAAATTTTTATTTACTTTTGAATTATATCTAACTTTATGTTTTGAATTAAAATATAAAATATTTTTAAAACAAATTCATATTTCAGTTTGTTTAAACCTTTCACCAGTCTTTTATTTTATAAATGTTTTTAAAATGGGGAGAAATAAGAATAGAAATAAACTGCAATTAAAAAGTCCAAGTCAACTTAGAAATGAAAGTTTTTCCAATAATAATTCATTTAATGATTCAGAGATGTATGACGATGAAAATAATTTTGAAAGCTCAGAGGTACTATCAATTGTCATAATATTTTTATTTTCAATTTGTAGAACATATTAAATAATCCAATATTGTTGAATCACATTAATGAAATTCAAAATATTAATGAAAGTGTTTTGCTATGGAGTAATGAAGATGTCATTGATGAGAATAGAAGCAAATCATTCCATTCAATTGTAAAACATGAAATTATTAAAAAGTCTATTAAAAGAGCGCATTTTCAAAATATTTAAAATCTCAATTAAAAGATATTAATACCATTCACTTATCAGCCATCAGTGGAGTATTGATGAAAAATGAAATGGAATCAGACAAAAGCAGTGTCATATTAAATGAAATTCCCAATAATAATTATTTAACAATTGAAACCAAGTAGATTGCAATTTATGAATTGAATCATGATCTTATCCAGCCATTTTATAGGAAGCAATCAATCGATAATAAAAATGCTTTCGAATTACCAGAAGAAATTGAAAGTGAGATGATTATTTAATTATTAATAATATTAAATTAAATAAATTTTGGTTTAATTTATTTTTGAATTGTAATGCTTGATTAATCGTATTTGTCATTTTAATGCGGATTATTGCTAGTTTATATAATGAATTCCAATTCTAGATGTTGACGCGAATCGGCAACAAGTAAGCATGAAAGAGGCATGTGTTAACCCGGACGAGCCAGCCGTGCGACGGTCGGGTAGGTCGGCAAAGATCAACTACAAGGACATGCTCAATGTACATATATATGATCCAATCCGGCAAATGGACGATTGGCATTCCCCTAAACGTAAACACAAATTGAAACGGGAGCCATCAAGGCCGTCAATGCGACAGTCAACCAATGACAATAGCGAGACTGACAATCGGTCACTGGAACCAAAGTTAACGGATCAAAAAGTGGAATTTTCTGAATTGGGGAGTGAAAAGCAAGATGGGAAATGCACAATCGAGCACGAAGTGCCACCGGAAAATGCAATTATGAGAAAGGAAGAAGAAAAACCAAGTCAATATGTATTAGAAGAAGAAAGCCATCAACTACAAAAGGCAGACGATAATATCATCCACGAACCTCGTCAACAGCAATTGGAAGACAACAAATCCAATGGAAAACGGAAAGCATTCCGCAAACCGACAAAAGATCCATCGAGGAATTGCATCATGTGCAGCAAAGCGGTGATGGGTAGCCGGAAATTTGACAATTTATGCTACAATTGCGTCGTGCTTCCACAAAAATCATTACGAGACTGAAATTAAGCAGCAATAATTTTCTTTCAATCGTTTGTCTTGGTGACCTAGGTTGCTGGGAGAGAATTATGGATACGACCGACAGGGCCGACTCATTACCTTGTGATGCTTGTCGAATACAACAGCTCATGGCGGCAGGGTTACAATGGGGTGAACAGCTGCAATGGATGCGCACTGTCACACTCGACGAACTCAGGAGTCACCAGGCTGTAAAGGAGTCGAGACAACTTCAGTGGGATGAAGGTCAAGCCTGGCTGGATCAATTTACTAAGGTAGAGCACTGCGGCAGCTGTTTGCTGCCTGATACCGAGTGGACTCAGGCCTACAAATGGGATATTCGATACTTGTTGCCGTTGGACACAGATGACATGGCTCAATGCCAATTCTGTACTTCACCTCACGACTCCAATATCGAACGATCGGCCGTATCGGGACGCCTTTACACGTTCCTGCCACTTAAAGAAGCTACTATATGTCACCACTGCTTGCTGATCGCACATCACGCCGTCAAAAATTCAGAGCAACCTGCCGATGGTCTTGTTCAACAGATTAAACCGATTTGCCCACTTGAAGCGCTCAGATATAGATATTTCGACGGGGCTTCTAATCCAGAAAGCCTTTGTGAGATCTGCATGCGTCGAGACCGCTCTGTGATGTCAAGACTACGTTCAGGCAATCTAGTCTGTCTTATGTGCATTTGGCGCATTAAGAGAGTGCATTTCTGTCCGAGCTATGATCACATCGATCCCGATGCTGATGATGACAATGACGGCAATGGTAACCAGAAATTATCGTGTCACCATCATCTGGACCAATGGCTACTGTGCCCCATCAATCAATGCGACAAATGTCTAAAACAATTGGCCATTCGAGTCATAGAACTGCACCAGATCATCACCCACTATCACAACCCGAACACAATAAACTCCACCATTAAGTTCCAACTATCAGCACATAAAAAACCATCGAATACCGAGACTACAGAGAGCAACCGAAAACCAAAGAAGCGCACAATCGAAGATTGTGAAGACGTGACTGAAGAATCTAATCCGAAACGACACTGTACAGATATATCTAATCCGTTGGCAATCGATGCCAATT
This sequence comes from Schmidtea polychroa, assembly GCA_959609185.1. NCBI lineage: Eukaryota > Metazoa > Platyhelminthes > Tricladida > Dugesiidae > Schmidtea > Schmidtea polychroa. Next base: position 16,804 of record CAUHTR010002594.1, on the reverse strand, counting down.
TGACAACGACACAAATATCATCAGGTGGACAACGACCCCGTCGAGTTATAAAGGCCACCCGATTCAACGATTTCATTGTTGATGACAAATGCCTTTTGCGGTCGACCAATGAGCGCTCGGTGAAGAGGAAGTCAGGACTACTTGGTCACGATATCGGCCAAATACCAGCACAAATTTCCCCAGGTAAATCATCCGACAGCAAGTCGTTGCTATCAACAGGCGAAAATGAGCAGCACAAGTTAGACAGTCCAGATCAATTAGCTCATGCCGATGAGGTCGACAAGGAGGAAGGTCACTCGATAATTGATGGAGTGGTAGTTTCACTTTCTTGTGAAAATGTTGGGATTGCTGATAGCATTGTCGCTGGTGGTAGTGACAGTGTAGGTAACGGTAACCAGGAGATAATTTGCGATTCTGCACCAATTATTGCCGATGCGCCCCAAGGTGAACTGATTGAACAACATCCTGCCGTCAATACCGACGATTGTACCACACGAAGACCGCCACCATTCAGACGAATCAAACAAGCCATTTGCTCGCAAACTTCCAAACCAGCGGAGGTGGTTAATGAGGAGGAAATAATAAATCAGGTGGAAGAAAGTACAACGTGCGTCCATCAGCAGCAACCAACAATAATTGCACAACAGCCAGCAAGAGCAACAAATGGACCAAGGGTGAAACAAGTGAGCCGACAGAACGTGAATGGTGAGTGAAATCTTGGCAATGACAACTGATATTTATATTTATATTCATATCAATTTATTGATTGCAGTCGACAGCAACATCGATTTGACGCGGCAAAAATGCGTCGTGAAGCGTGCTAATCGAATCATCAGGAAGCCGGAAAACTTGACCAATTTCATCATTGATGATCACTCCATCACCGATCAAATGGAAGACGAGGAAGAGGATCACCATTTGGATCAAATATCATCTGGACGCTGTGACTCAATCCCACTCGACAGGCATTCTGCGTTTGGGTTGGATGGTAACAGGTGCGGAGTGTGCGCAGGCTGCTGTCGAAATAGGAGCTGTGGAAAATGCGATCCTTGCCTGTGAGTAGTAGTTAATTAATATTCCATTATTCAATGCATTGATTATCCTTCCAATATTATAGACTGAACAAATCTCAGCGCCGCAAGACCGAGCTTTGCGTGTAAGTTTATCATTGGATTACTATGGGGCTTCCCAGTGGGGAGTTCCATTATTGATTCCCATCATTGATCCCCACTTTCTCTATTCCAGTAAGATGATCTGCACTGCCAGGATGCAAACAACAAATCAAATGAATCACATTGGATCCAATCGGGATAAAATTTCTGATGTAAGCTTTCAATATTGTTTTTAACGGTTGACAGATTCCTTGTGTTTTATAATGTCCATTGATTTTTCATCTGATTGTATGCACTTATTCAGAGTATTGATTGCATCGATATTCTCATTATATACATAAGCATTATTCATTATCGATCTTTCAGATTCGGAATGATACGGAAATGAATGCATTAAATGAAGTAAGCACCACTGACAAAAGTGTGGATGAAATCACACCTGGACCCGATGTGTCAGTGGTATGCCAGCAACCTTGCAATGGTATCGATGTTTATCGGGATTCCGACAGCGATGATCTTAGCAGCGAGGAGGAACAACTAGATCCAGAATTGGACAGCATCCACACTGTGAAGGGTGATCTGATTACAACGGGATTGGCACACGACGGAGGGTTTCCAGTCATAACCACGGTGAATGCACAACCGAACAAAGTGCTCTGTTACAGTTGCGGTAGTGGTGGCGACCAACTGATCCATTGTGTGTCGTGCGCTGAACCGTTCCATTTCTTTTGTATCGAATATCAGTTCCGACCGAAATCCAAGGAGATGTTCGTATGTCGTAATTGCACCAGGTGCCACAGTTGCGATGGCTACGGCAGTGATCTCAAGTGCATCAAATGTCAACTGGGATTTCACCCGAGCTGTGTGGACAAATATCCGCCAACTCGATCCGATGACAAAAGCAATTGGGCGTGTTACAAGTGTGCCATGTGTCTCCATTGCGGTGCAAAGGCTGAGGACGCTATGACTCATCACAATACGAGCAAATTTAATGGGGAAATCGATTGGAGTAAAGATCCCTGGCAATGTGGTCGCTGTGCCAGGGCAAGAATCAATGGACACGTTTGTCCTGAATGCGGCCGGGCTTATCAAGCTGGTTTGGAGACAATCGAGTGCAATTCATGTAATCGTATGGTCCACAGACAGTGTTGCGGACTTTCAGGTGAGTTTTCTGTTGTTTCTATTTATCCTTTATAGTAATTGCGGTATTTTTGGGGTTCCCATCATTCGAAGCTCAACATTCAGTTATTGAAAATACCATTGATGAAACCGAAATAGAGAAGAGATCATAATAATATTAAATAAACAAATAATAAATAATAGTAATTAATTATAAATGATAACAGTTCTCCCATTTGCTTAAGAAAATAATTTGCATGCGAATTTGATGATTTTGATCTTTTTGATTGAAACTTTATTTAATTTAATAATTTAAAAATAATTTATTATTTTTGGTCATTTTTCTTAATTTTTAAAATATTATTTAACAAATTATTTAATTTTATAAATTTTTAAAATCCAAAGCCACAATAAATCAATGAATTTGAAATTACTTGAAAAATGCAGTGCCTAAAATTCGTGAATATCAAAAAACATCGATATATTTACTGATTTACAGTCAAGCTTTTTAATAAATACAATGTCAATTGAATTGTAAATAAATTCTAAATTTATTAAATCTTAATCTCAAGGTAACCAAATATGACCAAAGTATCTTCAAACCCTCTAGAAATACTAAAAATGATTCTATCAATGATTATCATGGTTACCCATTTGAGATATGATTATATTTCATTCAATCCATTGAAACAACAGCTGCTCTTTATTAAATCTTTACATAAGTCAGCGGTCATTTAAAAGTTAAATATTGTAAATTTATTAAATGAAAAAATTTTCTTGTGCTCTTTAATTCTGGAACGTAAGCGGGTGTCATAAATTAATAATAATCCAATTGAAAATAAAACTATTAAACACTAAAATATAAATATCAAATGTTTAGTAATAAATAAACATATTGATATATTAAATATTCATAAATCGGTCGATTTATTCATTGGGAACCTCCATACTGGATCGATACCGAGAGGAAGGTGTAAATATGTCATGATCAATATTTGCGGATCATGATTGGATTTTAAATATTGATTATTGGTTATTGAATAGTGATTATTAAATATTGATTATTTTTATTTTCCATTTCTATTGCCTTTAATAGAAGACGAATATGAAATATTCAAGGCAGACCCAGAAGCCCATTGCTCATCTAATGCATTCCTATGCACGAAATGTCAACCTTCGAATGTGGTGGAGGAGGCGGAACAGAAGAAACGCGTCCGGTTGAAGAGACAATGCAAAGATTCCGGTTTGAAGCAATATTGTGAACGCTCTGTGCAAAGGAAAATGAATGAATTCGTCCAAAAAGGAGAAGCGGTGGAGGAAATGCTACTGGAGCAGCATAATATATCTGACAGTACTGCAGCTGGTGCTGGATACAATAGGAGCTCCATGTCTATCAGTCAGTTCGATGGCCATGGCGACGAGGACGACGAGGACAATGAGGGCAAAGCCGGTGCTGATGGCGGTTTGATGCCAGTAAAGGATTATGAAGGTCCGACAATGAACTCTCCGTTTGCTGACATGAACCAGACCAATAGCACCATGTTCTGTTCCAGTGAGTCGACCGGTGAGTGCGACATGGAACCGCTGAGCCTTATGGATCTGGAACATCAGAGCGGTAAGGTTGATATCGATGTCGAGCTGGAGAATGTCGCACTCGAGCCGTCCAGGGCAACCAAAATTGGAATTTTCAGTCGATTAAATGCACCAGATTTCCTGTCACCGGTAAGTTACCAATTGCTCTGCAAAAGTCAGTGAATGACGGTTACTCATAGAAACACTTGTTGATGGAGGCGCTGGCAAGGATCTTTGTGAAATTGAGCAGATACCCGTCACACAGCCAATTGCACAAGATATATGACCGATTTATCGGGCGTATTAAAGACTTGACTGGAGAAATATTTCCCTGGATCGATTTTCATATTACCATGGAAACAGTTCAGGTAGTTGTCAAAAAGTATTCTGGCCGGGCTAAATTGATCCTACAAGCACTGACAGAAAATGTTCGTGACAACATCAATCGTGAGTTCGACGTGTTCTCGTCGTCCATCACAGAAATTGAGGAGAAGCTTAGCAACAGTTTTCAACGGGGACGCGAAGAATTCATTATTTTCCACAGTGAGCAGCACTTGTCGGGTAACGATTGATTGCTCATTGATTAGTCTCAATAATTTCGTGTTAAGGCCTGATGAAATCAATGGAATCACGGTACAGTGGCGACAATACAAACGCTGCAACATACAATCTAGCATTTACATCTGAATTTAACAGCGCCATCTTTGAAAAGGATATTCGACACTGTGCCCTCTGTGCTGGTTCTGGTGACGACCGATTGGAAGGAAGATTGATCTATGGTGGCCTCGATGTCTGGGTTCATGTAAACTGTGCCCTTTGGAGTGATGATGTTTATGAGCGGGAGGACGGGGCACTCGTCAATGTCGATATCGCCATCCGACAAGGCGAGAAGTCTTTGTGTACCGTTTGCCAGAAATATGGCGCTACGCTTCGATGCTCTGCCGTAGAATCGCTCGGTGATAATGGCGGCAGTTGCCCCAATGTCTACCATTTCGCATGTGCCTTCAATATGCTGCCGGATCCAGTTTTTACCGAACTGCGCACTTTCTATTGCTCAGAATCCCACGAAAGCTGTGTGACTGATGTGCAGGTGGGTCGATATCTTCACTATTTACTATCGATATCAGCTGTTATTATCACTATTCAATAATAATTTGTTATAATTATTAATAATATATATAATGATATCTATATAAAATCAATAATAATGATAATATCAATAAATTCCAGCAATTAACCCTTGTCGACATGCCGATTCTCAGGAGGATATATCTGCCCCAGGGATGCCTTGCAAATGTGTCAATGGCATGCACTGATGGGGTTGCGTCTGACAATATAGTAGTAACAATCGGCAATTTGCGGATAAATTGTATGGGCAAAATTGATGAATGCTCAGATTATCTCAGAGTATATCTGTGCCCAATTGGATATAAGTATGATCAATTAATTGACGAATTAATCATATGTGACTTATCTTGATTAGAGCCCGCAGATTGTTTTGGAGCATGCACGAGTTGGACTCGCTGGTAATGTACTATATGAATATAACGAAGGAGTTGAATAACAAAGCGAATGGAGATGAAATATCAGCCAGTGCATCAGGCGTTGCCAATCAACACCCTTTAACTGCTGTTGCCGTTGCCGCCATTCCCCACAGGCGCAGAATGATAGAAATGCCGGAACAAAGAGCAATGAAACGGCCGAAACCAATGCAATGCAGGCAGGATATAATTTATGAAATGGATGATGCTGGTAAGACTACATTAATCTACTGGCTAATTGACTGATATTAAATGCCCATTAGGAAACTTACAGCCCATCTCGGGATTTTTTCGTCAGCAGCAACAAGTCTCCACCACACTATCCAATCAAATATCCACGAATGATATCGCGGCTAAGAAGGTGAATCGAAGGTTCCCCATCAGTATTACTAGTTCCTGTGTTGGAATAGCGCAGAAATCAAGTAAGAACTCGTTACCTGGAGCCGACGAGAAATGCCGCATAGTATCACTTGGAAGGCCTGAGAACATCAACCGGAACAGCAACATCAACAACTGCAGCAGCATCATAATTAAATCTCATCCAATATCTCAGCCGTCACAACAACTCCATCAGCCACAACAACAGCAATCTCAATCGCCTATCATATTGAAACAGCAGGACCCTCCCGTAATGCTACGATTCAGTCAGATACCTATCCAGCCTCAGCGGTTGCCACCATCGATCATCAAACAATTGAATATCAATCGGAATCAATCTAAACCATTAACATTTATCAACCTTGCCCAACCAATCAATCGGATATCCGGCAGGAACACGCAAATCAATAACAGTGAGTTTTATTGATATTGAATGTGCCGTTACTACCTTCACTAACTCTATTCAATTACATTTCAGAAATATACAAAGTCATGAAGGTATCAGCACCAACAGGTAATTCCCCACCAATCAGTGTCAGTAACAGCTCCACTAGTCGATGCATTCCAGTATCACAATTGACAGCGACCAATAAGCACCCGTCACTAAGGATCGTAACTAGCAGGCCGCCTTTATCATCATCAGTATTACGGACAGTGCTCACCGACAACAGTCATTGCCGCCGGGTAGTGGTTCAGCAGCAGCAGCACCAGCCGGTGCCAATAGGCACTACAAGGTCAGTCAATCGAACCATTGAATCATTGTAGATTATCCCGAATTAAGGTCATCAGAGTATCACATTTCTTCATGTGGCTCCATTGTTACTCAATCATTGGCTCAATTTGACGGTGAAGCAGACGACGGTGAGGCAGTAACATTTGATGAATTCCGATCAATACTAACTGCAAACCCGGTACAAAATGGGGGTTCCGACCAGGAGAATGCATCGGTAATCACCATGGCAACAACAGCGGTGTCCAGTAGGACTAGGAAACCGCGTGCCAATCACGACTACAAGTTCTGCCTACGATTCACGATCCATGGATTCAAGGGAAGCAAATCACCGAAGTCCGGCTGGGGTTTGATCGTGAAGCGGGTCACCCAAATGCGGAAAACACAAGGCCTCGCTGAGTACCCGGTGAGGAGTAAGTGTCAATGTTGATCCTTGTGCCACTATATTGATCATTGTCTTGCAGATGGTGATGGATGGGCCAAGTTCGGGCTTGATCATCGGCACGTGATCTACCTCGTGGAGCAGATGGTTAATGCATTTCAGTGCAACAATTATGAGTTCAAGTTCCACAAGACGCGTGCTACCAAGCTGCGTAATCAATATTTGGCCGACGTTGTCAGTCCACACGGATGCATCAGGTTCACCCAATGGACCAAAACGAAACCTGATCATATTGCCAGAGATCCCCTTGCGTTCCTCCACTCGAAATCAAATTACCCACCCAAAAATCATGCGCCTCTAAATGCTGATCAATTGGACGATAATCCAGATCCCGGTGAGGACTATCTGAGCACACTGGTAATATTTATATTTATCGATAAATAATTAATTGATTTATCAAAATGATTGATTGATGTATTCTTCTAGGCTGACCAGTTCCGCAACCTACACAACGGAATCGACGCACGAGCCAAAACAGTCCGGGTCTGTGTATCAAATATCCATGGCAGAGGTTTGTTTGCCCGTCGCCAGTTCAATGCGCACGAGATCATCATCGAATATGTCGGAGAGGTGATCCGATCGATCCTGTCTGATGTCAGGGAAACCGAGTACCAGAGGACTGGTGTTGATTGCTACATGTTCCGATTGGATCAGGATTTCATTGTCGATGCCACCTTCAAGGGCAATGCAGCCAGATTCATTAATCATTCCTGTCACGTAATTTTGTCGATTCCTTTCTTTCTCATTATTATTCACGGTTTCCTTTCCGTTTAGCCGAATTGTTATGCCAAGGTTGTCAGATTCGAGGGCGAGAAGCATATCATCATTATAGCACAGAGAAAGTAATTGGTTTTCTCTAGTTATATTATCATAATTGATTTTTAATCCGTCCTTGGTCATGTGGGTGGGAGGTCCCAATAGAGCCATTGGTTACCAATGGTTCCTATTTCATGATTGATAATCATCAATTCACTTGCATAATTTCAGGATCTACAAAGGCGAAGAGCTGACATACGATTACAGATTCCCGATTGAAGACGACAAATTGCCGTGTACCTGTGGCAGTTTCAGCTGCAAGAAATACCTCAATTAGTTTTCGGAAATGGCGTTTTCTGTGAACAGTCAATAAAATGCTGCGCCTTGACGATTGATTTGCAATGGCCAATTTGCATTTGTGTACGCGCATCTACTCCTGACGATGTCTATAAATTGTATTGCAATACATCTATGTATATATTTGTGTGTGTGTATATATATGTGCTCCCGATATCAAATATTCTCCCGACTTCCGTTTTTGTACAAATTTTGACTGACTCCAAACGTAAACTTTTGTAGAGATTCATTAATGATGTTTTGTATTGCGTTTTATGTGATGATGTAGCGCTGGCCTGGTTACGGCGAAGCAGACTGAGATGATGATGCCGTTTTAATATGGATTCTATAGAATCACAATATATATATATATTGATATTTATAATGCCACGCTGTGCTTTTAATAAATATTTTATCGATTTATTATTTCCCATTTACCTAACATAGGTTACATATATTTATTGCTATTGCAAATGTAGTTGTGATTCTAAATTTATAAGGATTTATTAATCACACGAATACGACCACTGCAACTGGATAACACTAATGTTGAAACATTGTGATTGATACAGCACAAAGATGTTATGAATGATGTTAGGAATTTATATTAGGAATATTTAGGAATTTATATTTACGGATACAGTGATAGATATAGAGAAAAATCTAATTACAATCTTGTTAAATTGGTGACACCATCGCTATAAGCATCAATGCAGTTAAAGAATCATTTAACTTGAGACGTTCAAATCAATACTCTTGTATGCGGCAAAGTGAGGAATGAAAATCAGTGACAACATACAACAGTTGGGATGGGAATTATAATCGTAGAAACTTTGAAATCATGAATTCTAAACACTGAATGACGAAAGATAGAAAGCAGTAAATATCAATGACGACATTTTGTAGAAACCCTGAAAAATATGTCTTACTAAAATAAAAAGAAAAACACCAAGGATGGAAAGACTGAAAATCGGGAGAACTGGAGAAAAACAGATTCAACAAAGAAACAATTTCTCTACAATATAAAGGCGTTTGCTAATGAAAGGAACAAATATCATTTTTTCTAAAGAAAACTCTAAAAAATTGAAGTTTTAGGGTTATTATGATTGGGATTTTGAAGGGCAATCTTGTATTGAACTGGGTTGACTTTAGGTACTACCGTAATTCTAAAAATCTTTAAGAAAATAAAAGAAAAACAGAAATAAAAACCGTAACAACAGAAAATACAATAATTATTAAATTAAAAACAAAAAATATCAAAATAGACAATTATCGATTAAAACCAAAAAAATTAATAAAATCCAAATAGACTAGAATAATGATAATTATAATATAAAAAATTCAAACTAATGGTGGGTCGCCAGTATTCCACATTCGTATCGTTTCCGACGCAACCCAAGAGACAAAGACTTGTTTACCATCCGACACCATTGGAATGATCAACGTCGGTAAAGTGTCGTAAAGGGAATACTCGCAAGAAGTGAGTGTACCTCTTTACACATTAATCGTCGAGCATTCGAATGGGTTCGCGGACTGTAGATAGAAGGTTTTTGCCCAACTTCAAATAGGTCTCCTTACGCTATGCTCCAATGATGTGAACCTTGGGAAATCAGCTCCACTATATTTTATACCTCATGCTATGGTGTGATTCGACATTAACCCACTGGAAATCTTTCACAAATACACTCAAATTTGAAACGAGAATGAACTGCATACAAGTTTATCAACATATACGCACAACACTAAAGTAACTTCAGAAATGTGAATCAACAATCAGTTAAGCACCCTGATATTTGGGTCTCCTTGAAAGTAAAATTACAGCTGACTTTTGAAATTTTGGAAGGGATATAATGTTTTCGTTGCGTCCGTTTCAATATTTGAGTCTAGAATAGTTTAAATGCTCGTTACCCATAGCCCACTGAACATTAGAATAACGAACATTTAGTGTCCTATACCATAAAAGAGTGTAGATTAGATGGAAAAATAGAAAATTGTTCATTCCACAAGGCCCACTGGACTCCAGTGCGATGAAACCTCAATGATATGTATTCAGACATTGAAAACGCGAACAAACTAAAAGTTTGTTGTCGTTCCCCATCTAGGTATATAGATTTTAACCGTCTTGGTATTCCGTGGTACTGGGCTTACCTGTTTGCGACGGACATTTAGTGGTAAAATCAATGATTATGTACAGTTATGAATGGAAAGAAAATGAATTTCGAAGATCAATAAGGTATGACGTATATGCACACGTACAAACAGAACGTTTCCCACTCGTAAAAATACTATTATTCAGACCAAAATTGGTGAAAAAATTAAGAATTTATTTTTACAATTTTGGTGTGATTGCAAACAAGACACTGCTGATCTCTTCCTGACTACAGCCAAATTCTCTGAGTACAGATTCAGTATCTACCACGATTTTAGAAGGTATGGGATCTTCACTGTCGGCTTGTTTGAAGCTTTTAAACACGGGCTGCGGTTTTGGTTGCATCTTTCCATCACTATCATGGAAAAAAGAATTCTTCCAGAATTCCGATGCATTTTCCATACTCAATACAGGAGTCAGGCAGCAATCCCCGATCAAGCTGGCTTTATCAGTCCATTCCTCTTGAGAAAACATGACAAACTTATCACTAAATTTTTTACAGAGGGCAGGCCACAATGCATAGTCAAACTGTGGCGCATCGGATGCCGATATCTCGAGCACCTAGAAAGTAATGAGATAATTATATACTGGATATCATTTTAAGAATTCTCAACATGCTTTTCATATTTAATGCATGGAATTCCATGCGACGTTTGTGAAATTATTTTAGCTCTGATATAGCTTTTCAAGTTTTTATGAATATTTAGTAAAAAAATGAACAAGTAAAATTTAATTCTTCACAGAATGAATTGAATAGATATTTAAAATTCAGATGTTTTCATGTAAATATTATATCTTATACTTCATTTAAAAATTTTTCATTATATCATGTAGTCGATTCTTGACTTTACCAGATCTTAATTTAACCCTTTCCTATCCTGTATATGTAAAATGATGACCAAAAAAGATTGCTTGCGTTATCCTCTGTTTATAGAAAATGACATTTTTTTCTTATTCATATCAAATCCACATTCTATAAAAACATTACAAATTATTTACAGTGCGTTTACTAAATTTTTTGGTTAATTATATTGGGATTGGAATTGGCGAGACGCAGAAAATAATGAGGAGAGGAAAGGGTTAAAATGTTTTATATTAGGCTATAAATATTTTACATATTGTCTTTAAAACTCTAATCTTGCCTTTTTAGACCGCGCTTCATATTTGTAACAATTATGAGTAGCTAAGATTTTTCACCAAATGCAACGTTTTTTACAAATCAAGTGTTAACGTAAGTCTTCCCTTGCATTAACATGTTGTCAATAGAGTAGGAGGTAACAAAACAGATAAATTTTGATGATATTATGTTTATGTATGTATATTATTGAATATATTGTAGAAATAAATATTTCATTAAATTAATTGATAAATTAATGTTCATGTATCATTTCTTCCTTTTTGGGAAGTGGCTGTGCATATAATATTTTCCAAAGGCCTTGCAAAACCTAGAGCCGGCCCTGCATTGGTAGGGAATAAAAATAACTAAATATATAAAGCTGTAATTTAAAAATGAAAAAAGTTGTCATTTTACGTGTTAAAGCTTGTTTAAATATAATACCTTAATTTGTCTATTAAAAAATTTCTATGACACGAAATTGGCATTTTCAAAAATATCCAAATTTTATTCAAGATATAAAATAATATATTTTTGAAAAGGAATAAGTTTTCATTTGATATTTTTTAATATATCAATTCTCCGTTAAACAATAATTAATTTATTTAAGTATTAGAAAACGCGATCGAACATCAATTATATTACACCATTTCCAAATTAAATCTGCTATAACTAGATGCAAAATGAGTCACATTCGAGTGACAACGTAGATAATAATGTTGAAACTAAATTAGATTTACAGGAATATCTGGCATAGTAAGGTTATTCTGCTCTACCAACTAGACGCACTATTTGAAACCGTACTAATCGTGGAACTAACTATACATAAAATACTAATTTTTAGGGTTAGTTTCAAAACGTAAAATTATGGAAAATTTAAAACCGTACTAATCGAGTTATTCCTGGTTATGCATCAATCCCTTCTCACATTTTGGCTTATAGCAGATTCAATTTAGAAATTGTAAGTAATAATTTTATGCATTCTTAAATAACATATTTACACGTAAGTTTTCAATGTACCACTTCAAATATTGCAGTAGAAACACAGGCACATAATCCTTTGCATATACATTACTCATAAAACTTTCATTGCACTCACTAATATTGATCAATTCCATCAGTCATCATAAGGAATATAAAATCAATAGTTTTATTGTTACTACTTGATTGCAACATTAAATTTGTCGAATTATATAGTATAATTGATTGGTGTTTTCTAATATTTAAATCAGTGTCATGTTTATGTTATAATGAATTGATTGTTCACATATTTCAATCACCATTCATTGACTGCTCTAACCTTTAATAAATTATCATAAAATTTCGGTTCAATAGCGCCTACGGCTATAAACTTGTTGTCATTGGTACGATAGCATCGGTAGAACGGGGCACCACCGTCCAATAAATTGGCACCTCTGACGTCGGGCTGTGGCCAAATGAATGGCAATTGGTCCCTGCTATTCCAGATGAACGAGGACAAATACGACGTTCCGGCAGTCATCGAACAGTCGATTACCTAATTGTATAAAAAGGTCAACCAAAGATAATGTGGGTGTTGCCATCGAAATGCAGCCATTTACGTGCGAAAACTGGCAGCAGTAAATTCAACCAATAAAATTATATCTCAGTTACACAACTAGTCTCAGTGGCAGTAACAAGTTCAAATGGTTAAACTTGCTATACAAAAAGAGAGGGAGGGGTCATTCATATCCTTGATAAGGAAGGAGATATATTGATCAATGTGGGAATTCAATCCGGATAATTTATATAGTGCACTGAAAGGCCCTAGTCAATATTAATGTGCACGACAAAGTTAATCAAGCATCCCGACGGCTACAATAAGTGATCGCATATGATCAGCGCTGTATAGGATCATCATGTATCCACTTGAAACCAGTGATCTACAAACAACTGAAAATCGAACGAAATTCCATTCCAATTATCGAACAACGATTTGCTGGTGTGACGAACGAAAGAATCCTGAAATGAGGAACTCAACCACCCCTCCCTCTGATTTGGTAAAGTAACAAATAACCTCGCCTTGTCCAGTTTTGACCCTATTGAACAGAGCCAAAATGATTCCAAGTGTGCAATTCAGGGCTCCTGCAGCAAAATCCCCGACTATGTTTAAAGGTGGATGAAGGAAATCTCGACTGTCCGATCCCAATTTCGATAGGAGGCCACTCATGGCCACATAATTGATATCATGTCCAGCCTGTGATTTTTGCATCAAAACCTTGCGAGAATCATTATCTGAAGGCTGATAGTAACGCCATTATGATCACGATATGCATTTCCCTTACTTGTCCATATCCAGTCAGTCGTGCTATAATAAGTTGTGGATTATCCCTCTGCAATTCAGAAGGGATAAATTCAATTTTTCAAGAACACCCGGTCGGTACGGATCCAACAACACATCAACAGTTTTCAACAACTTTTTTAAAAATAACGAAATGCTCACTTTGTTTCAAATTAAGACAAACAGACTGTTTACCTCTATTAAGCACATCATCCACCACAGCTGCCTAAACTCATAAATCTTGTTCCTGGGAAATTAAATTACTTTAAAGTTATCAATTCTTATAACTTTAGCTCCAAAATCGGATAACATCATGCCACAGAAAGGTACAGGTGCTAAACCTGCTAGTTCTATAACTTTCACATTTGATAAAGGCTTCATGAATTTTCACAACTTATTTTTTATTCGCACAAATAAATACTGATAATAAAAAAGGGAATTTAAGTGCAAATTAATTTGAATCGAAATTTCAAATAAATTAAATGAAATGATAAATTATAACAAAATGCAATTTCAAATTAAACATTTTCATAACTGAATACTGAATTTATTAAACCTGACTAATGAATAAATTTGGATAACATTTTATTGTGTCAAACTAATATGAGTACAGATGTGCGATAACAATGAAATGCAATGGCACTAAACATACAAAAAGGTTTCGATTGTATAAAATTTCTGACATTATTTCTAGAGATTTATACAATGAAAAATGCGTTAATTGCAAAGTATACAATATAAAAATCCATAGAAATAATATACTTAAATCAAAAACTAAAGATATTATCGAGAAAGCGTTTCGCAAACCGAATAATTGTACAAATTTATCCTGCATGAAGTTGGAGAATTAAATAAGCACTCATAGCGGCGTAACATTTATTCTAATAGCCGCGAAGAAGATGGAAGATATATTTGTGAAAATCAAAAGTGATAAATACCTCAACTTGAAGTTCATTAATCTAAATGTACTTTGAATAATACATATTATTCCGAACTGATTTATAGATTTCCTTTACTTTAAGCTTTAAAGTTTAATGGTTGCGCGAAGGTATTATAAATATTTCCAAAAAGGTAATTTTCTTTCATCTATCATAAAAGTTCACCATTTCCAATCCCAGGCATTTAGATTTTAAAAAAGTCAACCCTAATGTATATGCTTTTAATATGATAATCAGTTATATGTCTTGTAAATTTCCTTTCTATTGTTAAAATTATATCTTTTATGCATAATGATCCCCTATGTGTCTGTGTAAAATTAATTTTGTATGTGACATTTCAGTGCTCGTTTACTGATCTTCTGTGCATGCTTAAAATATTTGGAATTATGAATTCCTTGCTACTTTCTGGAATGTCATTTTGTTTAAATACTCGTATAACACTTTTTGAAGAAAATGAATGTTTTGAATTTTACACTGTTTTCCATTAAATAGAATCTATTTAATAGATGGATATATTATGTTCCATCCTATTTCTCATCTTTATCACAAGGCTCTCACTAAACCGCTATTCATTAGAGTCATCTTAACATCTTCACTTCAAAATTAGTTCCTTAATTAGAATATAATCTTTCCAAACTTTGTTACCCATTGGTTCCACATCGCTCTTTCTACATCTCAGATAAAATATAAGTCAAGGAAACATTGAAAAATAATCAATAATTCCCAGAATATATCGATTTACCTTTCCTGTCATAGGAAAATAATATGTGATATCTATCCCTATAATCTCCAACGGCCTACTACTATTAAAAACTTTGAGGGGTTGCAGTATTCTTTCATTAAGTTATAATTATAATTAAGTTAAAATATATACGAAATTCACCAAACTTGATTTTAATTCATAAAACGAGACAAGAGTCTGTGAAAAAGGAGAAAAAACTAACAGAGAAATTGTGGGAGAAATTTATAGAAGTCATTGAGACAAATATTTATTGGAAAACGATTTGTTCAAGAATAATTGTTAAAAAATAATTGTTGGAGAAGATTTTCAGAAAAGAATTAGTTGAGAAATAAACGAAAAGAAGTTATTTGAATATTTGAAGAAAGAAGGTCAAAGAAAACAACAAACTCAAAGTTCCAGTCGATAAACCAATCAGTAGTTAGTGATCTTTGAATCCGGTGTTGTACACGAGTGCTATTCCTCACTGAGTGTTGCAATAAGCATTGTATAGTCAACGAGCAGAGTGTTGAATTGATTGTCAGTGTAAAGTGAAAATTATTTGTGATTATCAATAAAGATTTCTGTTGTCAAGTGTTATTTGTGGGTCAGTAAAAGACACGCTTCGAGTCAGAGTAAGAATTTTAACTTTACAAATATTATCACCAACCTAATAACCCAACAAATGGATGTTTTCGTTGGAACTTTATCTAAATTAATTATTTTCATTAGTGATAGATGAAAAACATATTGGTAACGTTTTAATTAATACGAAAATTATTATATTTTATTAGCCCCTAGAAGGCGATATTTAATTAATTATTAATTAATCATTTATATATGGAGGGTTTATTTTAATTTATGCTGCTATCAAAAAACCCAAAAAATAAATGTAATGTTTAATATATGATGCCACCAAGTAATCAAATATGAAAAAGTAATGACAGATCAAAATATAATCAGTTACCAAAATAGATCAATAGAAATAAAATATATAATATTGTCATTACAGATATCAGAATAATAAAATTGTCATAATCGATATAACAAATAGGTTAATAGATTACATGAATTAATCATTTATTGTCATGAAATCATCATTGAAGCCTCGAATTTCTCTTCACAGTTATCATCAATCCTTGTTTTGAATACCCTATATTTAATCTTCCCCATTATATAGTATTTGAATTTCATATAATCATTTCCTTTTAGAAATTCTACTTCCATATTCAAAATTTATAATTCAGATATTCATACACAATATTGTGACATACCCAATAGCCATTTTAAAGCTTTTAACACTCTCGGAAGGCCAACAATTGTTATTTGTTGGATCGAAGTTTTTTTGAGCAAAGAAAAACATGTTGATTCAGGACAAATTAAATTCTAACAAAAATAATTATAAAACGAAACATTTGTTTACGAGTTCTATCCAAGCTGCATCACTTGAGACAGTTGTCGTTTATTTAAAATGTATTTCGATTGAAGTTGACTATTAGGATTGAGTGACCGCAACGTTAAAATTAAGTTAAACGATAAATAAACGGAAATGGTCACGACCCTACTAATAAAAATAAAGTGTATAAAGTGCAATAGAATT
>CAUHTR010002593.1:0-47340 GCA_959609185.1 Schmidtea polychroa | reverse complement strand
AATTCACTTGAAAAAGGCAGTGTCCAAAATTCGTGAGTATCAACAAACATCGATATATTACTGATTTAAAGTCTTCAAACTCTTTTTATTAAATTCAAGGGAAAAATAACCAGTGGTAAAATTAGAAGAAAACAAAGTTCTTAAATATTACTTTTAGTCAACATTTGTGTTATAAATTATTTTTAATTAATTTTCAGGTTTTTTTAGGATTTTATGAAATTTATTTAATAATTACAATTTTGGAATTATTTTGATATAATATAAGTCAGATATATTTTTAATTATAATTTAATAATTAAATAAATCGCCAAAAATGTATTTTTCTAAAATATTTCTAAAACAAATATCAGAAATTCTAATGAATATTTAACTTAATTTTAACTCCAAAATAATTCTTGCGATGATATTTCGTCATTTTCATGACAATAATTTCTTTAAAATACATTTAAAAACATTTTCAGTGACCTTTATTTTCTTCATATTTCACAGTTGGCTCAAAACAGTCAGGGTGAAATCGTTCTCCTACACGACACCAGCAGAACTGCTGTCCATCAAATTTGAAAAGAGTGAAACGTGATTCATCACTCCAAATGACTGAGCGCCATTTTTCTGCTGTCCAACTCCTTCTCTCCCGGCACCACTTCAATTGATGACGACGAATTGTTTCTATAATCAAAGGCTTCCTTGAGTAGTATTTGCCATAGAAACCATGAAAATGTAATGCGCAATGAATGGTGGACATGCTGGCATGCACAGGGCCAGTGTTAAATAAGTACACTAACTTACAAAGGGGAAACCGACGATGAGCCACCACAAGTCGTTCCAGCTGCAGTTGTGTACGGATTCTCAGAGGTTTAGGGAAGTCTGAACGTTGCTTGTTGACATGTGTCTGCTCCTGGTCGTACTTCCTCAGGAAGTAGGTAATAGTTCCTTTGAGATGGTCAGTCAATGCAGCAGTTTCACTTTGACTTTTTCCACAAAGGTAACATCCGTAAATAATGCCTTTCTGAAAGTCTGTAAGGTCTCTCCGAGTAGCCATATTCTAAGAAAATGACCATTCTTCATTAACATGACTCAATGTTATCACTGTTGTGTGCCTGGCGTGAGAAGTCATACTCTGTGTGTGTATATGTGCGCATGCAGCATGTTGAAGGTGTTAGTGACCTTTGTTCCCATTGTTGTTCATATTTGTACTGCAGACTTTCATTATAAACTGCAATATGTAAATAACTTTTGGTAGGCTGGGGTATCTCAACGGTGTTTGGTGTAATATTTTGGGCGATATGTGCTTGTTGTTTACATGAATGTTGCCTATGTAAAAGCTCATAATCTAGTAGAAATTGTCTCGCGTTACTTCATTAAGGATACTAAAATAAAATTCACGGAAATACATTGAAATCTGAAATTTAAAAAAAGTAAATTGAATTACATTATAGTGTTAAATTATAATTATATATCATTACAATATTATATCATTCGCCTAGACTCCATGCCATAGTGGCACCCAAAAATCTATTGAATCATTGCTACAAAATTGAAAACTAAGGTGAAAGGACATTTTGACTAATAAAACATTAAAACAAAAAATCAAAATATTTTTTAATAAAAGTAAAATATTGTCATTTTATATTCATAAATTACAAAGTGAGAAATAAAAACTTAACTTTTATTTTAACTTAAAAATTGTTATTAAAAATTGAATTTAGAAAGAGTTTGGTATTTGTAAACTGTTTTGTGAATTTAAATCACTTATATAAACTTATGTATGCACTTAAAAATAAAAGTGAATTTTGCTTTAGTCAATTTATAAAGTATTACCTTTAGTTCTAGTGAAACTAAAAATCCCAATGATCCATGCGACCAAGGAAGGCAATGATATAAATCTGAGTATTCATTATCCTTTTCAACGTGTATAAATGATCCATCTGATAAAACTAATCCATATGAGACAATAGTTTCCTATTTGATAAATTAAAACAAAATCCGGAATTAACTTAATTGAAATACTTGAAACAATCCGACTTTATGAGAATGAGTAGTCATCCCAACTCCCATTGCCAGACCTCCACAAGTAGCATCGGATATTTCTAACGTACAAGCCAAAACAAATTTTTTTTTAACTAAATAATCCGTTATTTGTCCAACTGTCACGTATGGTTCAACTGTTACTGTTCTTTTAATTTCATTGAATTCTAAAATTTGAACAAGAGGTATTTCAATTTTATGGCATTCTTCTTTTTTGAAAAAGGTTGTCGAAAGTGACAACCAATTAGGTCTTGAGTTACAGAGTAATTTTCTATTTTCTTTAGGTATTTCGTTCCACTTTCGAATCTTAATTGAAATAAATATTCATAAAACATTGTCGATTAAAACAACATATTTTTAAATAATGAATATAACATTTAATATATATTTACTAATTTCAAATATTGTATCAAAAATGGTATCAAAAAATTAGATAAATAGTTATCATAATGTTTCATCTTATATAAAATGAATCAGAAATACTTGATTCTGAATTTTTCGAACTCTATCCAAATGTGAACCAGAAAACTTGGAAAATAACTGCAACAAATAAGCCCTGAAATTCATGAGGATGCCGAACATAAACGACGCCGGTAAACAAAACATCACAACAACAAGTCCTCGGTGTTCTTCCAAAAATCGCACAAGAGACAACTTTAAAGACATCTTTTGAATAACAATGAATAAAAATCTTATTAACAATATATAATAAACAAATGATTTATCAGCGTATGTCAAAGTCAAACCAAATGTACCTAAGTTACATACGAACTTTTGATTTTAAAAAAATACGCAAGTACGCATGTAAACTTGTTTATAAAATTCACAAAATTATTATTAATAACCCCTCGTACTTATTAATAAGATATCGTACTTGCAATAATAGAGAATTATTTATGAAAATATTGACAAACAATAAAACAAATATTGATATTAAAACGTAAAAATACAAAAAAATTGGTGTTTTTTTTGTGTTGCCCAGGCTGGTTGAGATTTAATTACGGATAGCGCAAATTTATTAGTTATGGCTAATATTCACTGAAAAATATTTCAACTTTCTGATTTCAACTTTCGGAAATTTCAAGTGTTTCAATTTAGTGCAATTTTCGGAAACTTTTTGATGTAATTTTTTGTAATATAAAATTATAGATTATTTTATAAATGATAAATGAAAATATATTAATTAATATGAAATTAAACAATGACATTAATATAACGCAGTGGTGCCCATAAAGTCGGTTGCGATTGACTTGTCGATCGTGTAATGATATAAAGTCGATCGCCTGTGAATCCACAAGTTTTCACGCAAAAAAGCAAATTTACTTTTTCTTAAACAGTTGCTTTGGCTTTTCTCGTTGTCTCGTGAATATGTTGGACTCCGTATGTGGATATCCTGTGTAGACCAATCAAACAATTACAATGCCGTATTAAGAGGACACATTTCTGTGATTCATAACTGAGTGATATTGACATGTTTATGACTTTTTATAATATTTTGTGAATCTTTGCCTTTGTGTATTACCAGGAGGACTGCCCTTCTACCATTTGCTAAACCTGATAGTTATCCTCATAGAAGCAAATCCTGTTGACTTCATGATGACATGCTTGAGGCCCCTTAAATCAACCGTTTGAGTTCGATTGTAAAAGTAAACGGTGGTTTCATTCATAAACAATGTTTTAGATAAATTAATAATAAAGACCATATGTTGAGGATAATGCATGTAGTTAATGGCGAGATATCAGCTGCTCACCAGATAGGGTTGTGAAATTCGTAGTTCTTCTAAGCGAAAGGCCATTTCTTGCCATAAAACCCGAGATCCAATTGCCTGTTACTTTTAAAACAATATTATACTGCTCAGCCAAGGAAAGCCTAAGATCAGATATAAGGGTTTTTGTAACCTTTATTTTCATTATTCTAAGTTCAATTATTTCATTCACCAGAATCTCGCCGAGGGAATCAAACGATGTCTTTCTCGCACCGCCAACTACTCTTTTTGAAATATTTTCCCTATTCAAAAACTATTGTTTGAACATAGATTGACCCTAATCGCATCTATTTTGCTCACAGAATAATTTTCTAGCTACTGTGATTTGGAACTATGCTCGGCTATCATGGGAAAACAAGACAAGCAAGAGAAATTCTCGTATTGCGGAAAGAATGGCCATCTAGAAAAACGTTGTTTCAAGAAACAAGGAAAGAAGTGTTGGCTATGTGAAGAAGAGGGTCACGTTGCAAAGGAGTGTACCAGGAATTCAGAGTCGGGAAATGCCAAAGGAGTAGCGCGTGCGCCAGCATCTACTCTAGCATGAATATAATGGCGCTGCAGTTTACTTCGGTCATAGTCAATGTGGAGTTCGTGAAAGCATTGATCGACTCGGAATGTTTCAAATTAGTTGTGTCAACCAGGATTGCGAAGAAACGATTTATACAGAATGGGGTATCATGGCTGCGGATGGATCACTAGTCAATTGCGTGCTATAAGTGTATGTGCTACAATTGTGTGCTAGCGAAATCAAACTGATAAAAGGAGTAAGACAAGATGCCCACTGTCAATGACAATTTTCAGTCTATGCATCCAATACCTAATCCAAGCAGCAATAGATAGCGGAAAATGTGTCCAAATTGCATGAGAAAAAATAAGCATCCTCGCATATGCAGATGATCTGGTTTTAATGGCCCCAGAACACCATCTAATTCAAGAACTACTAAACATCGTAGTAGAACAAGCAATTTTTTAAACATTTTAAATTCATATTTACACTACAAGCAGAAGAAATAACAAAAACTAATGCCGAAAACTTTGACAATAAGATCAAAATGATGATCAAAGATAAACAAGTGCTAGATTTACAACATAAAAGCCCATTGATTGACGCAATCTTTTATTCCCCAAAAGAAAAAGGAGGAATTGGAATCACTAAAATTGTCGATGAACAAATAATCCAAGCAAAAGGAAGATTCCTAAAATTAATGAATAGCAAGCACACGGCAATCGTAAACATAATCGCAGAAGAATTGATTGATGTAGCCAAAACCAGAACAGAAAGTCCTATTAATTCATTGTCAGACGCATTAAAATGGCTAGATGGGACATATATACATAAAAGATCCAATACCGCTAAAAGCTCCTGGCTAGATAGAATAAAAACGCAATCCTCCAACTCTATAAAGATCATAATATAAAGGTAACTTTTATAATGAGAAACATTGGTATAGGATGCAACATCAAATGCAACTCACAAGAAAAAACAGAAGAAGTATTCCCACCTTACCTAGATGAAGCCTCAAAAAAGCTCCACTGGATGAATCGAGAAGCATATTTCCAAAAATGGACTGTAGCAAACTGCCAAGGCCATATACTCAGACTACCACAATCGGAATATACAGAGTGGAAAATGCCTAAAAACCTCAAAGATTACGAATGGGGCTTCATAATTAAGGCTAGAGCTAACATGCTAGACTTTAATATGAAGCAGTCCAATCAAGGAGGAAGACTAGGAAGCACAAAATGCAGAAACTACGAAAACCCGCGTGAATCATTCATTCACGTACTAAACATGTGCGTAAGAGGAACAAAAATGAGGACTAACAAGCATAACGAAATTCAAAAAGCTCTAGAAGAAATACTAAGAATCAAACAAATAAACTTTGAAACAGAGAAAAAACCCAAGGATGCCAAAGAAATGCTAAAGCCAGACATCGTAGTCAGAACAAAAAACATATAATGATAATAGATAAAAAATGCCCTTTCGATGACAAATTAACAATAGAAGCATCAAGAACAAAAAACCAGACAAAATACAAAAGATTAGCACAAGATATACAAGAAGCAACAAATATATACACATCAGTGGAAACATTCGTAGTGTGCTCCCTCGAAACATAGGACATACGGAACAATGATGTATTCAGAAAATTGGGCCTCAGATATGAAGAATACATGCCAAGAATAAAAGCCAAGATGATAGAACGAGTTATCAAAGGTTCCAGAGAAACATATGAGAATCATAGAGGTTTCTATCAATGACACACGAAAAAGTAAATGGATGATTGTGCCCGCATCCATAAAATGACAAACAAGCAAATAAAACACCCCATACAGTAGCTTGCCTACTGTATTTTTCCTTGCATATTGATTATGCATTTGTTACATTTCATTAATAAATTTTTACCGCTAATAAAGATTGATGATAACGATTGAAAACGACATTTGTGAAAAAATTGACACTAAAGAAATAATAGAAGAATTTTTTATATTTTTTTATAATAGAACTTGTAATTGTTTTATTAATTATTTAAATAAATTATTTTACGCGTAAACAATTAAACCTTTTGTCCTTTACATTTATTTACTTATCTCCCACATGTAAAATTTTTTAAATTCAAACAAAAAGGACACAAAAAAATTGCATAGGGCACATAGAACCATAGGACCGGCGCTGGTGGTAGATAAAGTTATTGAGTGAATAGAAAGTTTTGCCTTTACTTTATTCCCTTTAATACCATTTCCAATTTTATTTGTCTGAAAAATTTAATTATTATTTGAAGTTTTTATTCAAAATTGAAAAGGAAAAATCCGGAAATATTCTTTGAATACAATTGTTTTGAAATACAATTTTATGGATTCGAACTTTGGTTATTGTAAGATGTACTTAAAAATATTATTATATATTCGTATGTACGTGGTATGTTGAAATTGTATAATTACATTTCTCGGAATATTATTTCTATTTAGTTAAATTTTCTACATATAATATATTGAAAAATTGTTTGTTTAAATAATATATTTTTTAAAGACTTGTTGAGGTTTTAAAAGTAAATTATTAAATTATATAGTTCAGATTAAAAGGAAAACCGAAATTGAATGGTGGTCAAGCAGAGAAGTATTGGTAAAGAAAGATATGGTAAAACAGAACTATATAAGAGTACAATCAGACACGAAATGGAAAAATGCGCAAACCTGAGGAACTGGAATAAAGTGAAAAGTTATAGAAATTGAAGCTGGAAAACGGGAGAGGGGTAGATGGGGGAATGGTGAAGAAGACAGTGAGCAAAAAATTGTTAGAAAATGTTTAGAAAGGGTCGTAAACAGACAAATGTGAAAAAACGTAAAATATTAATTAATTAATTAATTAGCTATTGGGAAACCCGAGCTAATGGCAAGCCCGAGCCAATGGAGAACCCGAGCGATGAAGAAAGCCCGAGCACGGCAATTTGGAATGGTAAACAAACGAGGAATTCAGAGGGCAATTATCCAAACAACCGGATAAACGAGGATAAACAAAAGAGGGTCAACAGAAATAGCTAATTAGCGAATGATAACCAAAGAAGTCAAAACCAATTAGGTCAAAAATGGGGCAATTACAATGATAATGGGAGTATATAAAAAAACTCAAAATTCACATAATTGGCGGTAGCCTTAGGTAGGGAAGAAGAATCAGACGATAGGAGTTCGAGGAATCTAATAAAAGAAGAAGAAGAATTATAAGAGGAATTGAGGAGTCGAAAGGAATATTAAAAGAGCTCGGATCAGAGAGCGGAATCAAACAAAAAGATGAAACTTATTTTTACCTCGTACAAGGTATAGATCTTCCTAGAGCGGAGTTCGAATAGGAAATTGTAAGAAAATTGTGGGTAACTAGAAAGTGTCGTTATTTATCGAGAATTGTAAATTTAATATAAAACAAATATACGTTGTGAGTTGTGTTTGTTAAATTTTGGAACACGTGGAGTTAGAGTAACCAACGGGTAATTTTGATATCATAAAACCTTATGAATAAAATAAAATTTTCTAAGTCATTAAATATTGATTTAATGGTCAATTTAGAGAACCTTGTAACTATCATAGTTGTTTTATAGTTATCATATTATAACAGGGTTGCCAGACCTCCCGATTTCGTCGGGAGTCTCCCGTTATGAAAGTATATTTCCCGACTCCCGATATACATGCCAAATAGCATTTGAATTATGTATCTTTTTAATTTCTGTATAAAAAAAATAAACTAAAAAAAGACCAGTCGAAATATTTTTTTTCGTTACTCCCGACATGATGTTTTCAAAATCTGGCAACCCTGTATTATAATCACTAAAAAATGCAATTAAAAGTTTATCTGTTTATTAAATTACAATAGTCGATAACTAATTATGTAATATTTTATTGTAAAATGATAAAATCAAAATATTCAAAGTGTTAACATCACAATATTAAATCACAGAAACACTACTGCACTATTTCTAGCTATTTTTCTATCTAACAATTGAGTTTATTATAAAAATGTAAAATCAATTTCAGAGTCAGTAAAATTTTATTTTTATCTGCATTATAATGTGATCAAGATTATAGGTTCGAAGTATCTTGTTGATAATAGTAAATAAGCATAGATTTGCAGCTGAAAACTTTCTGAGAAAACAATACATTTTTTATTAATTTTATTTGAAAAGGAATGCATAGAAACTGATTTCTTAAATCCGAATTTAATATAAAATCTAAGTAATAATTAGTTTATAAAAATTGAATTCAGTATTTTAAATTACAATTTAATTTCATTAAATAAGTTAATTTAATTATTTTTTTTATTTTTTTCTCATTTTTATTTACATATCTTATATAATCAATCAATTTGTTTAAATAATTTTTTGCTTTGAATTATTTTTAAAAGTTTAACTTACTAATAGTTTAAAGTTTATTAATTTTACAAAATTTAAGATTTTTACTAGAAATGCCTAAAAAATTGTCTACCAATAGTAAAGCCGTTGAAGCAAAAGCCAGGAAGGAAGAAAAGAAAAAAACTGAAAGAGATGCAATGCAGAAACAAATTGATGATGAATATTGGAAAGATGATGATAAGCATGTAAATAAAAAAAATCAACGAAAAGTGAAATATTTTTCTACTTTTATGTTGTACATTATTTTTTAGGAAGAAAAAGAAGCAAAAAAATACAACATTTAGAAAAGAAAAAAGAACTCAAGAGCTCCACGATAAAGAAATGGAGGAAATTAAACCTAAAAAAGAGCCCATACAAAAAGTTACACATTATCAATTGGAAGAAGTGAAGAAAAAAGTGAATGAAGCCGCAGGTATTAAGAAGAAGGAAGTTGAAGAGCCTATTTCAGAAAATCTCAATCGGTTAGTTTTTGATGGTGATGAGGCACGAAATGTTGATGAAGCACTGAAAATTTTAACTGTTGAAGATAAACCCGACAGGCATATGGAAAAAAGAGTTAAAGCGGCCTACTTGGCATATGAAGAAAAACGCATGCCAGAATTGAAACAAGAAAATCCTGGATTAAGATTTGGTCAATTGAAACAAGTGTTATCGAAGGAATTCGAGAAATCACCTGAAAATCCAAAGAATCAAGGTCATGTTGAATACAATTTTAAAACGCAAAAGAATGTGCCAGTTTTACCTGAATAATTATTTATGTTGTGTCAATAGAATTATTGGTTTTAAGGTTTAATAATGCATTATAATTATGCATTATAATTATATGATTGTATTTTTGATAATATATTGTTCTACTAAAATTGTATCAAATGTTAACTTTCTAAGTTTAAAATTTAGCTTTACAATTAATGTTAGAAACTTTTACAGTTGTTGTTAATGTTTTGGAAAATAAAAACTCAATAAAGTTATTCAAATTAGTCTTGATACTATTAGACGTTAAATGACTAGTGAGCTGAATAATAGGAATTGGTAGATATTGTTAGGTTTACACAAATCTATAATATAAACTGCCGAATTTTATTGCTAAATTATAAAATATTTGTTGACAGTGAAATCTGACTGCAATGAGATTTTTACTCCAAAGAAAACCTTGGTAAAATGTTACTTTATTATGTCGCGTTGTTTTGTTACGCTTGGTGCAATTTGCGTGTATACGAATTTTTATTTAATACTAGTAGGTAGTGATAGGGTGACCGGACAATATGTCATGGTATAAATGTTGTTGATAATATACCATTGCGACATGTTGAGTGTGATCAGTACCTTTGCAACCAATACCCATAGGGGGACAAAATATTTTGTCGGATGAACTCTGAGTATGCATATTTTGTCCACGACATTTTGTCATAGAACCAGTGATAGACTTAGTATTGTAGAGATAAAAAATTAATATCGAATTATTGATTCCACATGGAATATATAAATATGATTATAAAAGGAAATTTTGAAGAACACAAAGTTTGGAAAACTTTAATTACAAGTGGTAACTATACTTTTGGTTTGAAAAAAAGTTTTTAAAGATTGTAAAATTTTTATTACCTAGTAAATTTTAATATAATAATAAATATTTTTAGCAACTTAAAATACACCCAACCGTCCCAACACAATTTTACCGGAGACTCGGTTGAGTTCTACAGTTCTTTTACCAGCAAAAACCTCAACACAATTAGCGGATATTGTTTGATATTTCCCCCCCACTTTATTATTATAATTAGTATTATATTATTGAATTAGAATTGACGATAATAAAATTATTGATCTACCTATGAATGCAAACAATCTATTTGAACGAACACGAACTCCGCAAGCAACACTGTTACTTTGCCAAGAATTGGGATTAATTCCAATGACTAAACTGATACCTTTGAGCTTATTTTAATTATTTGAGCGTTGCTTGATACTTATTTGGATAATTATTTCGTGGATCCCGTCATTTTTGCCAATACACAAAGAGTGGAGAATATGTGGATGAGAGCTAAGCGAAGAAATAAAAGAGAATGCGGAACGAGTTCCGAGTTGCTTGATACTTATTTGCAAGAATTCATGTGGAGGGAAAAATTTGGAGGTGATACCTTTGAGCGTATTATTGACGCAATAAACTCGGTATATAAATAAAAAGGATTTGCTGCGTTAATTGTTTTATTATTTATATATTTAATTTTAATTTAATTTTAAGTGGGGGGAAATATCAAACAAGAACCCAATTAGCTACTATTCATATTAAATATTACAAATTGAAATTAATAAATAGTCAACTATGATGATGGCAACTAGTTTATATAAATATGAACGATATGCAAGGAAATTTGCTATTTTTTGTTAGAAGAACAATGGGCTTTTAAACAAGAACTAAACCAACATCGAATTGTCGATTGATTTCAGAATAGAATTATTAAACTCTATCCAAAGTATAATTAAAAGTTATTGCTTTCTTGTGATCAATAGATTATATTTTGTTTGGTTTTCTTTGATACTGACCATGAGAAGTCATATTCTGAGAAAATTCCTGTCAAAACTTTACTAATATCCCAATAATATTAATTAAAACTGAGTTTCGTAAAAAGAAACAATTATTTTGCATTTTCAAATACAGGTTTGGCTCAAAGGTTGCCGCCGAAATTTCAACAACAAATGAACAGCAATAAGTTGTCTAATAATCAACCTCACTAGTTTTCAAAATATTCGTCATTGTGATTAATGCATCGTTGCCATCCTCGAAGAATGACTGCAGCTTCAAATCTGCCTATTGTTGGATGTCGCGTGCCACACCAGCAGAAGAGACGTCATATTTTATTGGTCCGAAGAAGTAAAAATCTGGGGGGCAAGTCTAGCGAGTATGATGGATGTTCGAGAACGTTCAGACTAAACTGTTTGATCTTCCCTTGTCATGCTAGAGATTGAGATTACCATCAAACATTCTGTTCCTGTTTTTAAAAAACAGCTGCATTCAGTTTTTCTAGTAGGTCGCAGTAATATTTGTCAGTAATAGTGTTGGGTTATTGGGTTGGCAATAAAATTAAAATTCTTGATCTGACTCCAATCGTGTCTTTGACTGATAACAAATAACACTTGACAACAGAAATCTTTATTGATAATCACAAATAAACTTTCACTTGACACTGACAATCAATTCAACACTCTGCTTGGTGACTATACAATGCTTATTACAACACTCAGTGAGGAATAATAGCACTTGTGTATAACACCGGATTAAAAGATAACAAATTACTGATTGGTTTATCAACTGGGACTTTGAGCTGGTTGTTTTCTTTGACCTTCTTCACGAATTTATTCAAATACTCAAGTAACTTCTTTTCGTTTAATTTTTCAACTAATTCTTTTCTTCAAATCTTCTCTAACAAATTTTCTTTACAATTATTTTCTTTATAATTATTCTCCACAAATGGTTTTTCCAATAACGTTTCGTCCAACTCTGTCGAACTTATCGTCTAAATTTTCGTTTCTATTTCGTCTCCTAAATTAGTCTCCAATTTCTGTCTCTAATTTTGTTCTCATTTCTCGGTCAACTGTTCCACTTCATTTTTCCATTTCATTTGTTTCACTAGCGACAGATTCTGTTTTCCATTTTCCTCTGTGTTCCCCGCTACGTCAGCCTTATCTCTGACAGATATCAATATGTGCCCTGTTTTCCCTTTTTATGTTGTGCTATCAAGATACGGCTTTGTCCCATATTTTGTTTTCTGGAATTCGAAATTCCACCTTCATTATTACTTTTTAATTAACAATGACCTTTGTTTTAATTTCACGTTTGTTTTCTTTTATTTGATTTATCTTTCTCATTTTTTTTCTTCCGTTTTCTTTTCTGAGTTCCCATAGATCGTCCCGTTTGTCAAGACGATATTCCCCCAGGTAATTTATTTATTTATTATGTTATTTATCATTTAGGTATATTCAACAATAGCCTCATCAGGTAGCAGAATAGACTCAGCTTGAATTTCTTGTTGGTGATGATTATTTTCGATACAATCACGGGTCGATCTCCAGCCCATCGCCAAGACTTGTGACTTTGGTGTCCACTGTTCTGCCAATAAACCCAGCTTTCATTAGCGGTAATGAGGCGATTTAGTAAATTTTACCGGTGGTATTGTTGAAGTAGGAGTTCACATGCTGTAACTCTTCTCGTCTTTGCTTCAGTTGTTACCGCATATAGAATCGATACGTTTCACGGGTATTGCTTTCCCATTTGAATTAATCGTCTTCTCACGATTTCAATGCTCTAAACAATTTGCATTAACGAATCTTCATTAAAAACAACTTGAATCTCCTTTCCAGATCGTATGACGATTGTCCACTAGGGTGGGTCGAAAATTTTTTTTTTCTCCAAACATGCCTAAAAAGTTGTGCTTATGCTAGAAAATGAAATATCCCTGCAAAAGACTGCTGTTTAAAAGGGTTTACAGGTCCCAACTTTTGTTTGTATGTATTAGTACTATCCCAGTAAAAATGCTCGCACATGTGCCATTGTAAATTCATCCTGCAAGCAGTCACACGCTTGCAGAAAGACCATTTTTGACATGCTCTATTCACAAGTCCAAGCTAACGCGTGCATGTATAGAGAGGTTAATTCACGGAAGCACCTTCACACAAGCACTCACAAAGACAATTTCTTCTGAACAATACTAACACACACACTACAGTCAACACATAATCCACATGGATACTACTAGTCAGTCTAAACTCAGATAATTTAATTTGTTTCGATTGGATGTCAAGTGTTTGCTGGACATAATTAAAAAAGTTAACTTGATGATTCACTTTTATTTTGCCAGAGCTGAGTACAGAAGAGCAGTTATGAAGGGACAGAGAAATAAGCAATTTCGCAAAACAAGAAGTAAATCACGTCATTGTCTGTTTGGTCAAACTTGTGAACTACCCAGAAACCAATTACCTACTTGTGAAGATGTGTTTCGTGATTACTGTTACAATGAGAAATGTACGCAATTTCATACTGGCTTTAACGAACAAGCAACTCTTCTCGCAAATAAGGTGAAGGAAATTTATATGAAGGCAAGTATCCCAACTGTTAAGTTCAGTAGTATTGTGGTTCGTGTCAAGCGACTAATATCAAAAGTGCGTGAATTAGAGAAGTATCCAGTATGCAAGAGGTCATCTGCCAAATTTCAAGATAAGTTAAGCTCGTTTTCCAAATTGTTTGACATATGTTGCTGCAAATGTTTTAATGATGGTGCTCGTGGAAGAAGTCAGTGTACATGCCGATTGGCCTTGAAAATTCCTACCTTAGAGTGGGAGTTCTGGATTGACCAACAAACTACCAGAAACATGAAAATCGGAAATACGGACATACAGGAAACCTCAAAATTGAAGAGAAAACAAACGAAAAGCAGCCCTACAGGAAAAGGAAAACAAATGAAAAATGAAATAATGGACACTGAAGTTAACGATCTACATCCGACCTCAAGAAGTGACACGGAGAGTGAAGCCGCTAGTGATGAAAGTAAAGATAAGTTAGACAATTCAACAGAAAGCTCAGAGTCAAG
The DNA here is from genome assembly GCA_959609185.1 of Schmidtea polychroa. Taxonomy (NCBI): domain Eukaryota; kingdom Metazoa; phylum Platyhelminthes; order Tricladida; family Dugesiidae; genus Schmidtea; species Schmidtea polychroa. The sequence goes on along the minus strand of CAUHTR010002593.1, from coordinate 33,069 downwards.
CGTAGAAGAATGTGATGAATTTCAAAATAGAAGACATTATCCTGAATTAAGTAAAGCTGTTGACAGATGTGGTGTGAGCAACAGAGACACGTGTTTGCTAGTAAACGCTTTTCTGAAAGATATGGAACTGTTATCCTCTCAAACAATCATCGATCCCGCAAAATTACGACGTCAGAGAAAGTACTGGAGGGAGAGAGAAATTGAACAGCATTCACCAGAAGCGAAAAACTTGATTTGCCTCGGTTTCGACGGGAAACAAGATTCCACCTTACTTCATAGAAGGATCCTAAAAGAGGAGCATTATGTGATTGTCGCCTTTCCAGGGGATACATATATCGATCATGTTGTACCTCAAAGTAGTAAAGCTGTGGATATTGGCAAAGAAATCATGTCAATCATCGTTAGCACGCAGTCCTCACTGACCCTTCAAGCAATTGTGTGCGATGGAACCAATACAAACACCGGAAAAAATAATGGAATAATCAGAAGACTCGAAAAAAGCCTAGGGCGACCTCTACAATGGCTGATATGCTTGTTGCATGCAAATGAATTGCCATTCAGGAAGTATTTTTCAGTCGTCGATGGTTGAGAAACAAAAGGTTCAAAAACGTCATGTGGTGAAATAGGAAGCGTTCTTGATTTTGATCCAAAAGACAAGCCCGTAGTAGCCTTTATGTCCCTTCCTGGAAAGGTCGTAGATATTAGTGAAAATGTCAAGAAAGAATTGAACACTGATCAATTGTATTTCCTCAGAGTATGCTTGGCAGTCCAGAAAGGGTACCACAACAACAAGGATGTCCCTTTTCTACAAATGGCACAACCAGGAAATTTGAATCACAGTCGCTGGCTAACGAAAGCTAATAGAATTCTGCGACTATATATGTCCGAAACTGCTCCATCTGAACCTCTCATGCGAATAGTGAAATTTATTCTCAATTTCTATGGACCGTCATGGTTTTATATAAAGATTCACTCGTCATGCCAAGATGGTGCAAGAAATATTTTTTATATGCTCCAACTTCTGCAGGATTTGGATCCATCAGACCAAGAAATCATCTTTCCTGTCATTCAGAACAACAATTACTTCTCACATCCAGAAAATATACTCCTAGCTGCTGTTGGTGATGATGATGAAGAAATCAGAAAGTTTGCAACAGAAAAAATCATAACTGCAAGACAAAATTTTCTCCCTTCCGAAGTGATTCGCACTATGGACAAGAATACTGTCTTTCTTCAGTCGTCTGCTACATCATATGCTGACATGATTGACTGGACAAAATGTAATTTGACGCCTCCCCCTCTTTTATCTCATATATTGGATCATGAATTGAAGATGAATAAGAAAATTACATTAGAACAATTTCCCTGTCATTCTCAAGCCGTTGAAAGAGCCATCAAAGATGTTTCTTCTGCCAGTTGCAAAGTGTTTGGTCACAAGTCCAGACATGGTATGGTACTACTGTGTAAAAAATCAAGGAAGGAATTGCCCAAGGTGCAAAGCAAAGCTGATTTCATGTGACTTCTTTTTATGCCCTCGCTAATACATTTCTAAACTTTTGGCTGGATGTTTTTAATAAAAAATAATTTCGAAAGTTGATTTTTGTCTTTGAAAAGGATAATTCAAATTTGGCCCTTCCTAATCACTGATGTTGTCAGGATATATTTCAATGCGGGATGAGGACACAGAATATACTATCTCAGCCCAAGAGAGTAAATAATATACTTATAAGCTCTTAAGAAAGCTACATCTAAATATGGACAAAGGCGCAAAACACATTCCGACACTAGCCAAATTACATTGTTTTCACACTTATGTTGAACTGCATTTTCGGAGAAAAGTTGGGAGCAGTAAATGTCCATAAATCTAAGTAAAATGGTTTGATTCGATTTTTCTATACCAAAATACAACTTTTTAACCATGTTTCCTTTCTTGAACTCAAAATTTATTAACATTCGACCCACCCTATTGTCCACTGCGTGCATCTTCATCGACAAAGTTCCAACTCTTGAATTTGGCTACCCAGTCGGAGCATGTTCTGAGGCAAACCGTACCTTCACCCAGGATGCCGTTTATTTCTTTATGGATATTATCATTTGACAGTCCTCTCTTCCAGTTGTAATAAATAATATTCAAATTATTGGTTCAGTCCACGGCACATTTATCATTTGTGAGTCCGATTGACAGAAAAGCTTTTGTCATAATAAAAATATGAAATTCATTTTGCGACTTTTCAATTAAATATTTAAAAAAATTGACAGAACTTGACAGAAAAATTGACAGTATAAATTATAATAATGAAACTGTTTAATTAATTAAATTTTAAAATTATGATGTAATAATTAAAGTAATCATTTGATGATTTATTTCGCAAAATTAATTTCAATATAAATGGTTGGGCACCGGCTACATGCTCTGCATGTAGTCATTCAATTCATATTATTCATTTAAAATAAAATAACAAAATGAAATTATTAAATAAAGGAAAAAAATTAACGAAAAATAAAAAAGGGCGAATAAAAATTAAATAATGAATGAAAAGAAAGTTATTAGTAATCCATATCAGAAAAGCGTGGTGGATTAAACCTGAAATACACAAGTGCAAAAGTAGAGATACTGATAGTTAAAACGGAAAATTTTCAATCAATAACTTTTAAAATATTAAGTTAGTAATTTTATACTCTTTTGTTGAAAGAAAATCACAGTGAGTACGCGATATTTTTATTAAATAAACATATCAAGTTACATCGTTATATTTTTGCTTTTATTGTTTTTTATTCACTGTCCACTTGATGATCAACTAGATGACTACCCAAAGTTTTGATGGAAATATCGAGGAAATGGATGGATCTGACTGCAAGCCTGAATAAGGTTTGAGTTTAAGATAATTGTTTGACTGACTCATTTGAGGATCGTCTTCGAGACCACAACTTGAAATTAGTTTCTACGCAAGTTCAAAATAATCCTAAGTTAGCACTCATAGTTGGCTGGATTTCTGAAGCGCCCTAATTTCTTAAATCTGCAAAGAATTTCATAGCAATTGAAATAAGACAAGGCAGCATTTTTAGCCATCTAAATTAGAATAGGAGAGATAGTATTACTATTGTCATCGCTTAAGAATTACTTCTGTTACAGATCTTTGGGTATTTCCAGTACATATTTGTATGAATATAGTTTTCTGTGTTAACTGAATATAGAACAAAAAATTGTGTATTGTAGACGACATAATTTTAAGTTTCAGCAACATTAAGCCAGAGTAGGCATTTTAGTGGCAGTCAAAATAGTTCAAATCAGTCATTACTTTTAATTTTATGTATATTAATTATTTGAAATAAATAAAAACTTATTATAAGGCTGTCAAATTTATTGTTCTATTTATAAATACATTATTAAAATTTGTTTGAGGTACTTATAAATCACAAAAATAATTAAAGATCACTCTAAGCAAATACGTTGAGAAACACTTGTCTAAATCAACTAATCCTGACTTATTCATGTACAGGATGTCAAAATTTCACAGCCGCTTTAATATCATATTTGGTAAGTTTACTCTTACGAAGATATTTTATTCACCAACTTTAATTTAATTTTGATTTTTGAAGGTCGCTACTTATAGTAGTGCTTTATTAATTCAAGTGTTGGGCCAAGCTTTGAAGGTGTTGAAAATTGAGTCAAGGATGAGAAAGGGACCACACAAAAGAATAGAATAGGATAAAAATAAATTTTACAGAAAAACCGCAGTAACATATAGGAAGAAACAAATAAAATACCAATAAAAGAAATAAGAATAACTAATAAAATAATAAAACTTTTAAGATGAAAAATAAGACAAAAAGGAAACTACCCAATACGCATAACAATAAAAGGAAAATAAAAAATAGCAAAAATTTAAAGTAAAATAAATAGGAAATTAAGGAAACGAAATAAAAATAAAAAACAATTCCCAAATAAATTTATCAGTTAATTAAAACAAAAAATTATAGGGTAACAAAACGACGATAAATCTTTAGAAAAAATAATAAAAATAATTTACATTAAGAAAACAATAAGATAAGATCATTAAAATTCATTATATTATAATAAAAAACATAAAAATAATAATAAATAACAAAATTACACGCTAACTGTGTCCTGATTGGACGGAAAATAATATATAAGCAGCGCGAAATAGTTGTAGAGTACCACTTTAACTAAAAACTCTACAGGAACCACTTACAGACCACAAGCACAGATAGCAGAATAATATTCATCACCAAAACTACAGAAGACAATTTGACGAGATACATTTCGGAGATCGAACCAAACTAAAGAAAAAAAAGCACTTTGATTTTCAACATCTTCGAAAAGAATTCTAGTAAGTTATGTTGGGTTTATGGATGATCAATTATTAGCATGATATCTTTGATATTTAAAATTGAATAATAAAGTCAAATATTTTATTTTCAATAAAAATTTAGTTAAAAAAGATTTTACTTTTTCTTCATGGTGCTGGCGACGATGTCATCTGGATTTCGGGTATGATGNAAATGCGTACTATCCTTGGGTGAGTCGTGAGGGGTGAGGAAACCCGGTGAGGAAGAACAATTTGTGATCATGATTCTTTCATCGAGTGCGATCTCCAAATCGAACTTCGTCGTTGAAAACTTTCTATTGAGAAAATTCCAGATCACTCGGTTTTGAGGCTGATGACCAATTTGACTAAAAATCCTATGAGAAGGGAGATCGACAACGTTTTCGACATCTCGTCTAAGTATTGAGGTTGATGATCACTAATCCTGAGTAATTTTTCCTTCTGGAGAAGCGCGACTGTCTGGGCAGACATCTGAAGGGATATAAGTTCTGAGTTACGCGAATAATTCCAACAATTCTCTTGTTTTCGCGAAGAATAATGAAGATTCGAGATTGAGTTTCTCCTGCCAGTACTTCTAAAGGCGAGGACGTTAGCGATTGCATCCTTCGTTTGTGTACTAGTAGACTTGATTATCGATTTCGATTTGCTACTATCAGTGATAAGGATTCAACCTGACAGAAATGTAAATATCGTCCGATAATTGATCAAATTACTTACTGTAGTCTTGAAGGAAAACTATCATTAACGCTTCGGAAAATAATCGGTTGGTTTTTCATTTAGCTAAGCATCAGCTACACTAGAGCGATGAGAAGTTTTCAGATAATGATACTTATAGACCGATCATTGAGTGACGGATACCACATCAACAAGATGATTAGTATTTTGATAATAGTCAACATGGATGGAAAAACTAGTCGTCAAATCTGATAACCGAGTAAACAAATCTTGAGAAAATCATAAAAGTCCTTTTGTTGTGAAGCTAGTTGATCACTCTCATCTATCTGTAGAGTCTGCTATTAAGTGCCACCAAATGAGGCAGGCAAACGCAGGAAGACACACAGGCACGTCGGCCAGTAATCACAATGAACAAGTCACTGATAGTATTACGTCATAGCAACATAAGTTAGATTTAGTCCACAAGCACACCGACACGATGATGGCCTGCTATTCTCAAGTAGAGAGAATTTTCTTGCGGTTGTCCAACAGGGCAGGTGTGTAGTGAATAAAGAACCGTCGTTTGGACAAACCGATGCATGTTTACACGCTATTACACGTCGTTATGACGACAGTTGCGGTGAAAAGTTGAAATAGAAAAAATTTAGATTTTTTATAAAAAATTAAAAATTAATAATTTGTGGACTCCATGTCTAACTAACCTGATTTAGAGCAGCGCCAGAGGACATCAGCCGCATTGAATTACCCTGCTAACTTAAAACCCACATAATTTCGACAAAGTATAAGACATAATACAAAAATATAATTGGATAAAATAATAAATAAAATTAACGATGATGAAAATAATAATAAAATCCAATAGCGATATATTTAACAGTAATCGCCAAACCCCGAAAATAGACACAAGGTTGCTATATGTGAACAGATTATTTTGAAGATTCCCATTTTCTTTTCATTGAGTTACAAATGCTTGAGTGAACTAACTGGAATGTTTGAGGTTTGAATGGGTGTGAGTGTTGTCAAAGGTACGAATGTTTGAGACATTCCTGATTTTATGTAGCGGTGGTAAGACGAAACTCACGTCATAAGGGCTTTAATAGCGATAATCTTTTAAAATTGTAAATAAAGGACTTCTTATTCTTCAGATGACTACTCCCATCAATTCTGGAAAAAATCTTCGCCCTTGTTTCTCCTGTGCCGATAAAAATGCGGATATCGCGCAGCTCCATCTGTACATCGGGGAATTGAAAAAGAGAATTGACCTCTACGAAGGAACGTGGTTCTCCCCGCCACAAATGAAGGAAGAAAAGAGCAAGATTTTACGTCTGGAGCATTGCCGTGACAGTCTCCTAGAAGAGAGTAAGTGTCAGAGGCTAACCATAAAGGCCCAATCAGAGGCACTTCCTAAAGTATATTCCGAATCAGAGATAGCGAAGCGAGTTCGCGAATATCCAATTCAAGATGGGACTAACGTGTTCCCAGTGCACCACCAATCTTCTGAGCCATCAACAACTGGTTGCAAGGGGCAAGGCCTGTATTCACCTCCAATCCCCGCCCCAGTTCTCTCAGGTTATAGGCCTATGGCAGGAGGCCCATCGGACCCCACCTTGGCCCCGATCCTCGGGTCACATATCGCACAGTCTCCAGCAGAAGCCACATTGTCACATCGGAAGCGCAAGAGGCCGACGCGCTCTGAGAAAAATCAGAAGCGTAGGAACGCCATGGCCGCGCTCGAAGGTTCGTTGTCCGTGGCACAGTCGACTATCAAGGAAATCTCATCCACCCATTCAATCCCCACAAAAGAAATATTCCGGGTAGTCCCAGCCATCAGGCTCGATTCTTTTCAGTTGTGAACAAATATTGCGATGATCTATGATATCTTCTCAGGAATTGTACTGCATGATTAACTTTCTAAGTGTCGTTTCAGTGTATTAACCTTGTACAGTATATTTTACTTACCTTAATATAATTTTCGTTGCGTCAAATGCGTTATTTGTATGAGTTGCTAGATGATTGGTATAAATGGGATGGTGAATTCGAATGAATGCCAATAGATAAAGGTCGTCCCCTTGGACCAGGGTCGAACCGAGTTCTGTGTGAGAGTGTGGGTAAGACCTTCTATGGGACCCTGGAACTCGAACCGTGAGTGGGTTAATAGTAGTCCTAAGGCAGGGACTCACCTGTTAACCAGCTCCAACCCATGTGTGCATCACCAACGTGTAATATCTCCACGGGCTCACATGAGGGATATTAGGAAAATCATCACGGATATGCTGGGGGAAGGGCCTGAGCGGAACGAAAATGATTGTATGCCTTGTACTAAAAATTTCTTTCCTCCCAGCATACATCAACACAAGGAATTTAGCCTAGGATAACTTTATTTGTTCACTGCATATGAGACTATATAAATCTTCAAACAGTACTTTCAATACTTTGCAATTTATAAAAAAAGCTAACCTTTGCGGTACATTAACAATGTTATACTAACACATTCTACTTTGAGTTAAATAATTTTGTACAGTTCAAAACCAGCATGAATTTTTAAATTAAAAATGCTTTGATTTTTACACACTTTTCAATTGAAAAACATTTATCTATAATCAAAGTATAAATAAAGATAAATGAAATTAATAAAATATTTATTGAACTTTAATTTAGTACATAATCCTTTGTTTTAATATTAATTTTCTACTGTGTGATATTTAAATTGTTTTAATTATAAATTAAAATTAATATTAAAAGTAATATTATCTGTTTTTAGAAGTTAGAATTTTAATAATGGACTTCTGTTTATTAAGCGTCAGTCAGTATACAGATAATTTCAAAATATAACTAGATTTAGAATAAATAAATTGAATTTATTTTAAAGAATTATTTTTTTTTGAAATATTGATATATTCATGGATATGAAGAAGTGACATTGTAACACATTTTCTTAAAATTATTCCAGTAAAATAATCTTTTAGTGTCATTTAATTATATTTGTTTGATTAGCAATTGCATAATATAAATGCTATATTTAAAACACATTAAAATTAACATTTCTATCCTATTTTTTTAAAATTTATATTAAATTTTAGTTGACAAAAATGAATATTGTTAATAAATTCCTTAAAAGAATGTTAATATTCAATAAATTGCGTTTATTCGATTATAAATCTTTCACAATTATATCATATAGCAATATGCCTAAGTATTTAAAGGACGCATTATTAAATTTTCAAAATGAAAAGTTAAAAGAATTTGATCGAATAAATAGTCTGATTCAATCACAAAATCTAAAAAACAGGTTAGTATTTATTTTATTGATATTGTAATTTGTATCAAATAAGAGATTTATTGGAACAATATGGACGCTTGGCTCCCTTGGCAGATATATTTAATGACATTGAATTGGTAAACGTCGATGAACAATATTTGAATAACGCATTATTAGGCGAGTAATTAATTTCCATTTATTAATAAGGAGTAACTATAGTATACGGGACACAAAAAATAATGCTTCTACATTTTCAATAGTGTTACATTTTTTCGTTTTATTATATATACTAGTAGTTAACCCGGCAAAATAATTTGACTCCCTAGTGGTACTGTTACCAAGGGTATTGGTTGCCAGGTAATGGTTGCTAGGTAATGGTCATGTTCCTATACTGCCATACTTCTTTTAACAATATCTTTATTCCAAATTACATTGTAAAAAAAAATTTAGAAATTTATTTTTCCGTCCCGTATACTATTACCATTCAACCAATAATATTTTTAATTTTAACTAAAGTATTAATTTTAATTATCAAATACAAAAGTGTTCTCTAAAACAGAGGTTCTCAACCTTTTCAAACTCAAGGACCATTTCAAAATTATATGCCCCAGTGGCGGTCCACCACTGGACAGCCACTCGTGATTAGGTGGTCTGGGGACGAGCACCAACCGTAAACGATTTTTTTGCATTGAAGGCTCCATTTAGGGTAGACTTTGGGTTGTCCAGGAAGTAAATCGGAGACAAATTCACAAGGTTACCGGAAATAAGAGACTGTTAGAAATATTTCAGGGGAACAAGAACATTTTCATGCAGATAAATGGATATTGGGTGTACAAATCTGATTAAACATAAGATTATCACGAAAGGAGAGCCAATAATGATTAAACCGAGATGTCAACCAATAAATTTGGAAGACAAGATTGAGGAAGCAATAAAAAATCTAGAAAACAGCGGAATAATTAGGAAGTGTAATTCACCGTGGAACACACCTTTAGTTTGTGCATGGAAGAAAGAGAAAAAAGACATCAGGCTTTGTCTAGACTTCAGACAATTAAACAAGATAACAAAAAGACAAGCATTTCCAATGCCAAATGTAGATGAAATTTTACACATCCTACACGGATCCAGATATTTTAGCTCGATCGACCTGGGAAATGCTTATTACCAAGTGAAGTTAGATAAGGAATATCAAGAGCAAACAGCATTCTCAACAAAAGAAGAACAGTTCTGTTTTAATAGGATGCCGTTCGATGTTGCAGCAGCACCAGGAACATTTCAAGAATTAATGACGAAAGTATTGAAAGATTTGTGGAAAGATGGAGTGATGGTATATTTAGACGACATACTAATATTCACAAAGACAAAAGAAGAACACTATAACGTATTGGGAAGAGTTCTAGGGAAGATCTCAACAGCAGGACTAAGATTGAATCCCGAAAAATGTCAAATATTTAGGAAAGAAGTGAAGATTCTGGGACACATAATAAATAAAAACGGCATACAAACAGATCATACTAAGATAGAAGCAATACAGTCATTTCAAAAGCCAAAATGTGTAAAGAATCTGAGGAGCTTTTTGGGTGTTTCTAACTATTATCGACGGTTCATAAAGACTATGCAAAGAAGGCAAGAGCACTAGAAAGCATACGCAGAAAAAAACTATGAGAAAATAAGATGGACAGAGATGTGTGAAAAGGCTTTCGGGAAAATGAAAGAAGCATTGGTAACCGCCCCACTATTGGTATTTCCAGACTTCAGAAAAGAATTTATATTAGATACAGACGCAAGCTTTGATACTATTGGAGCAGTTCTTTCGCAAAAGGATGAAAAAGGACATGAACATGTCCTTGCATATGGTTCACATGCGATGAGCAGCCACGAAAAAGGATACTGCATTACCAGGAAAGAATTATTGGCAATATACTATTTTTGTAAACATTTCAACCATTACTTATATGGTAAAAGATTTTCACTGAGAACGGACCATAAAGCTATTACGTTTATGGTAACAGCGAAGAAACCTATAACTGCTCAATTCCAGACATGGATCAACTATTTAAGCAGTCTGGATATTAAAATGCAATACAGGAAAGGGACAAGCCATACAAACGCATATATGCTATCCAGGAAAACATGCGGAACACGTGTACAGTGTATGATGAAACATGAAGATCCAAAAACCGGCAAAATTAAAACCAGAATATTAACAGTAACAGCAGAAGGCGAATATAACAAGTGGTAAAATGACAATGTGGAGGTTAAAGAAATAAAGAGTAAGTTAGGAAATAAAGATTGTAAATTCATAATGGAAAACAACACGGTACTAACTAAGCAAGGTAAAATATGGATACCATCAAATAATAGACAGATAATGATAAAAGAAGTACACGTATTGTTTGCCATGCAGGTACACAAAAAGTAACGAAACACATCCAGAATAATTTGAACATGGAAAATCGAACAACGGAAGTAAAAAGGGTAACTGCGAAAAATATAACTGCGAAAGATGTCAGAAAATGAAAACGATAACAACCAAGACAAAGGAGGAAACTCAAACAATTAAGAGTACTGAACCATTCGAGATGTATATATATATGGACATACGTGGGCCATTGAAAGAAACGTTCAATCAAAAGAAATATATTTGCGTAATCATTGACCACTATAGTAAATACATCTCATTAACGGCCATAAACAAGCAAGACGAAAAACAATTAGTGAGACTTTATTAAATAAAGTTAAATAATTAAAATAATTAAAAGATGTTAAAGTTTTGAGCTCCAAATGAACTTCATGTAGATTGTGGGAAGAACTTTGAAGCAAGAAGTATTAAAGAACTAGCAAAGGCAGCTGGTATTGAATTAATCTTCTCAAGTCCATATCACCACAACACGAATGGTATTATTGAAAGACAGTTCAGAAAAATCAGAGAGTATATTAACGCGTCATTCAATGATGGAGGAAGAAAAAACTGGGCTGATTTAATACCATAAATAGAATATACTTTAAATGCAACAGTTCAAAAAACAACGGGAGTAAGTCAAACAGAGATTATATTTGGAAGGAAAATCGACAGAATGAAATGGTACACGAATAAAGGAATAAATAGAGAGGATATATGGGAATGAGAATAGAGGATAAAACACTAATGCCAAACGGAAGCAAAACAGTGAGAAACTTCGAAATGGGAGATATGGTGTTGATCAAACAAGAAATTAGAAATAAAAACGAAGCAAGGTGGGAAGGGCCGTACAAAGTGATAAAGAAAATACATGAACGGAGCTATTTACTTAAAGATCAAAATGGGAAGACGGTAGTTAGAAGTGTTGAGAGGATCAAACATTTTAAATAGGGAGATGTGAGGAGTTAAAATTAAAATATTAAATTAAAATTATTTCATGATTAAATTTTGTAAAATTAAAAGTGAAACTTAAATTATGTGAAATATATTAGAATTAAAATGGTTTAAAATTAAAATGAATATTTTAATATTAATTTTGAAATAAAATAATTTTTAATAAAATTGCAATTCAAGATGAATTGAAAGATGATATTGAAATGAAAATTTATAAAAAGAAAATGTCCCAAGAATATTTGTTTATATAAGTAGATTTAATGAAATATAATTTTGGATTTATTTAGTCTTAGTAATTTATTTGATGACAGAAAAATTGAATGTTATAGCTTCTAACAATTATTATTATTATTATTATTATTATTATTATTATTATTATTATTATTATTATTATTATTATTATTATTATTATTATTATTATTATTATTATTATTATTATTATTATTATTATTATTATTATTATTATTATTATTATTATTATTATTATCATTATTATTATTATTATTATTATTATTATTATTATTATTATTATTATTATTATTATTATTATTATTATTATTATTATTATTATTATTATTATTATTAATACACTAAATTCTCGAAAAGTTCACAGTTAATAGGTATCATACTCAATATAATTTCGATTTATTACTACATAAATGATTAATAATTGAAAATACTCATTCATCGTACCCGGTAAGGACAAGTAATCGAACAAGTAATTTCAAATTTATCATAGGAATATGCTCATCTTTAAAATATATTTTTATTTCTATCCAACGAATGTTAACTTCTTTTCTATTTTTATTCCATTCATATAATTTTCCTTGGAATAATCCATGTTTACAACTTAATTTCATCGAAGAATTCATTGTTATCAGTAGTAATTTCGTTATTTTCTACCACATAATGAACTGCCTTCAAAATCTATTCTCAATTTAATTTGTTTTCTGTAACTTGTCATTTTCTTTGAAAATCCATGTTTCTAAGCTATTCAATATTACTATAATAAGTTACTAAATGCACTTATATCGAAGACGTCAATGGAAGATCATTGTAAAAAATTTGAAAAAAATCAAAATGAATTCTGATATGTTCTAAAATTGAAGGAAGTACATTCTTGGATAGGTTATTTCAGCTTTCATGTATTCTGTGTTCTGAATTGCTTATAATATTTAAAAGACTGGTAAAATTGTTGGACATAGGTTGATAAAGACAAGTACGGCATTAAAACTTTCAATACGAAGCGTTACGGTGAGATGTTTCATTCTAGTCTAAGATATATTAAGCTATCCTTCTTAAATAGCTTTGCGAATAAGAACAAATCAGTTTACAAATCCAAAGAAGAAATGTTGACACAAATATATATATATATATATTCCAACTTATGACGATTTGCGTTCTTCATACCAATTTTTTTGGATGAACAGAATTTTGACATTTTTATTGATTTATAGAAAATTACGCTATAAAAGGTTTCAGTGTAGGTACTGATAGTACATCAAACATTTGACTGTGGATATTCTTCCAAATCTCTCTATCGCAAATTGACCTATTTCCATCATTATTCAAGATCAAAATTTCACAATCACTATTCTCAATATTGACCTATTCTCTTTCACACATAATCGATAATTGAATATATATAAAATCCTTTTTATAATTTTATAATCCTTTGTCATCACAAATGATGGCTTGCAATAAATTGCTCTGAAATGAATTTAATCTCTTATTTATTGCTTATTTTCTAGATTCTGATACAGAACCAGAAATGGCTGACCTAATGCGCTTGGAAAGTAATCAATTATCAGATCGGCGTGATGCCTTATACAGCAAAGTATAATAGTTCCCAACCGTCATATTTAATTCCAAATCTAGCTCATTTCTATGGTTATTCCACGCTACGATTTGGATGATGTTTCCGAAGTATCAATGGAAATATTACCCGGTGCTGGAGGCCAGGAATCAATGTTGTTTGTCGAAGATTTGTTGAATGCATATAAGAAATTTGCAACTGCTAAAAATTGGATTTTTGAAGAAGTTAATATTAACTACTGCACTGAAATGGGTAATTTCAAAATTTATTATAATTTATAAAAAATAATTGTTTAAATATTTAATTATTTTTTATTGATTATTGTAATTAATTATCAATAAATATTTTATCTTTTTAATCATTGATATTTTTCAATTTCTTTTCTGATAATTAATCAATAATTATATTTGTATACAGGCCTTTTTGAAAAAATACCTAAAATAAATTTAAAATTTATAAAATACCTAAAAATTAATAACTAAAAATAAATTTAAAAAAAATATTAAAAAATTAATATTTAATATTTAATTATTTTTTATTGATTATTGCAATTAATTATCAATAAATATTTTATCTTTTTAACCATTGATATTTATCAATTTCTTTTCAGATAATTAATCAATAATTATATTTGTATAAAGGCTTTTTGAAAAAATACCTAAATTAAATTTAAAATTTATAAAAAACATAAAAAATTAATATATAAGAAAAATTTAAAAAGGATAATAAATTGAGATAAAAAATAAATAAAGAAAATATAAACACATCAAAATAAAAAAATAAATGAAGAATTAAATATTAATTTAATTGTTTATCTGACTTCGACAGGTTCGATGATTATTACCAATTTTAATTGCAATTACAGCATTTTGTACCTCTCGGTCTTATCGATTCATCCGATTTTTTTGTACTTTTATATTAATATTATGTATTAGAGATTCACTAGTTTTTTTTGACAACAATACTTATAAATTTAATTATATTTTCTTTATTTTTATTTTTTGATCTAAATTTTCTTAAATATTAATTTTTTAAATTTATTTTTCGATATTAATTTTTTTAGGTATTTTTTAAATTTCATAATTTTGATTTTAATTTTAGAAATAATTTTATGTATTTTTTAAAAATAAATTCGTCTTTTTGGTATTTTTTCAAAAATCCATTGTATTAAATATTACAAAATATTGATCGATAATTTAAAACGAAATGAAGATAAAAAATATTAATTAACTACTTAATATCGATATTTAATAATTGAAAAATGAAAATTATGAGAAATAGACTAAGATAAAAATTAATTCGCAATTGATTTAAAGAAACATAATTCTTATAAACTTTTTCTCACTTCAATGTATTTGTCACGGTAAAATGAGAATTTAAATATCCAATAAATAACGATTTATTGAATTTTGAGAAAATCCATATATGAAACAAGAACTAGGAATCATAGATAGCGTGAGAAATAATTAAAAAAATGTTTAAAAACATTTTTCAAGTTGAGAATGGTAAATGAAATTTTAGACATCGTTTTAAATAAGTTTGAAAATTTTGGATGAAATATTAAAATTATAACAAATTCGAAATTTTAATTTGATATTAAATTTATACAAAATTGCAATTTGAATTATATATAAAAAATGTCTAAGGGAATTTTGATTAAATAATAAGAACAAAAAGACCATTATTAGATTTTCACAAGTTTTCATTAAATAAATTTTTGGAGTTTGATTTTTCTATTTAGTAACATAAACTTAGACGAATTAAACATTTTTTATCACTAATTGATAGATTTACAATTTCTAATTAATTTCATTGTACTTTTTACTCGAACATTTTTTATTAGTCTCTTTCAACATCATTACAATTTATGCATTTTATTAAGTAACTATTTAGTTAGTAACCACTGTATTTCTATACAAACTCCATACAGAACTAATTCAACAGGATAAAGAATCAAAAATTTGGTTTATTAAATAAATTTTATGTATATAGGTGGAATACGATCGTGCAAAGTCAATTTCAGTGGTGACCAAGTATACAACTGTTTAAAATACGAATCCGGTGTCCATAGGGTACAGAGAGTACCAATTACCAGCTCTCATGGGAAAATACATACGAGTACAGTGGCAGTTATCGTACTACCTGTTATATTGGATGTAAGACCTTTTATTTGCAAATAAACTTTTTAGTGATTTAATAAAACAAATCCGTTAAAGTGATATTACATTATATACTAGTTTTAATACTTAGCTTCAACTGGAATAGATTCAAACTCATTATAGTTAATTTTATTCATCTTGTTATTACAAATTTATTTCAATACTTGGCTGTATACAATATTTTTAGTCTTTTGTTGTTAATAGATTAGATAGAATAGAAATTAAATATCAATAAATTAGATTTCATAAATTGATAAAAAAATTTGTCAATAAAATTAATTAATTTTATCGAAAATTTGAAATGTAAAATAAATTAAAAAACTTTATTGATGATTTGGTTTGTTATTGAATATATAATCTAAAATCCAAATAGACATTTATTAATTTGATTTTTTTCCCATTTTTATTTTCAAATGGGGGGAATTATTTTAAATTTTCATTTTCTAAAAAAAATCACTTTCAAACCTGAAAAGTAAAATTTCGACTTCATCATTTTCAGAAAATAAGATCATCAGGAAATGGATTTTTCTCATTGCTAATTTCTATATGAAACAACTGATAATATAACTGAAAATTTACGATTACTTTTGAATGCACTATACACACAAAATGTATAAAATTTCATAACCGAAATTAGAGTTTGTCTATCTTACGTGAAATATATTTAAAAAATGAGAAATAAAGAAAAGCAGTTTCTAAAAATTATTTTATTCAGATATACCATAAAACTTATTTTATACACCACTCTCGATAAATACGTGCATGTGCAATGCATACTTTGTAAATTAGAAAACTATAAGATAGCCTTTAGTAAACAGCCAGATTTTATATAATGAAGCAAATAGTAAAAAAAATAGGAAAAAAGAAGACGAATATTTTTGAAAAATCAGGCATTGTCTTTGATGAAACTCCATTCCAGCAAGATTCTTTACATACGAAAGAAAATAAATATAGCCACTACTATAATATTATAAGAACTTTTTTTCTTCCAATTTCACCACTGATTATTTTTTCCATTGAATTTATTAAAAAGAGAGTTTGAAGACTATAAATAAGTAATATATCGATGTTTGTTGATACTTACGAATTTTCGGCACTGCCTTTTTCAAGTGAATTTGATCATTATTACATTTAATAATTGATGTTGAGAAATAAATTTATTTCGTATTTTATAATAAATTTATTTTTCAAAAACAACAATTATTAAAAGTAATAATGATCAAGTTCACTTGAAAAAGGCAGTGCCGAAAATTCGTGAGTATCAACAAACATCGATATATTCCTGATTTAGTCTTCAAACTCTCTTTTTAATAAACTACTATAATATGTAATAATTGTAATTGTATATAAGAAACATTCGAAAAAAAATATAGTTTGTAACGAGTGCGCAATAAGTGAATAGACATATTTTAACTTTCTTTATTTTTATAGAATATATGTTTAGAATATAATCTTTATATTTACATTTCTTACTTTTGAGTTTAAATGAGAATATTATATATAAAATAATAATTATACTCACATCAAATTATTATCTATTTAGAATATTTTTTGTTCTCTTTTTTTCATTATATTTTTTATTATATAACCGAAATTTTTTCATTTGAATTAAATATATTATTCGCAGCAAAAGGCTTGAATTATCATTTAATTGTCTAAAATTTAATTAATGCTGATACCAAGAAATCATCATTTTATACTTTTAAAAGGCCTGATGCGGGTAAAATACTTGGAAATACTGAATTTAGCTGGAATCAACGAGGAAATTGCGAAATTATACTGCCAAATAAATTTTCTTCGCCATTGTAAGGAAACAAAGATTTATCCTACAACAATTGACAACATGCTCTTACCTCAGATTCTCAAAAAAGAATATATTTGAGAATATATTTTAACAAATTTAATTAGAACTATGTACGGAGAAACCCATCGGGAACCAATCCAAGAAATTGATAAGGGCTATCTTATAGTCGAAAATTTTTTCATTTGTTTTCAATATATTATTATTCGCAGCAAAAGGTGTACATTATCATTTAATTGTTTTAAATTTAATTAATGCTGCTACCAAGAAATCATCACTATATATTGTATTTATTAAAATATTGATTATGAATCAGTAAAGATACCGATGTTTTTTAATAAATTCAATGTCAATTGAAAAGAAATTAATGGTGAATATGGATGGTGTACAAAATAGACCGGGCGAGAAGTTATTAAAAATAAAAGTATTCGACTATCTAAAGGTTAATAATGAAACATTTAATTGATTTATAATAATAAATAAATAAATGAATAAATAATATTATAAACATGTTATTGGTTTAAATATTAAAAATCATTACTTTTAAGATATATTTCGACAGGTTTACTGTCATTATCAATTAGAAAAGAAAAAATCGATATAGATTTTAAATTGTCTATTCAAACAAATCAACTAAATAATTAATTATTAGTAAATATTTTTATATTTTAATTTTTATATTTTATTGCCACCTTAAATTTGATTTTTTTCTTAATAAAAATAAATTTTCTTTTTAAACACTTATTCAAAACATTTTTAATCTTAATAAATATTTTAAATTAAATTTTTACATTTTTACTAAATTTTTAGAATAGAACATCACATGCACTGAATTTAACATCTTGCTTTTTAAAAAGTATATTCAAAATACAAATATTTATATGATTTTACACATTTATTTTCTGTGTTCACTTTATTGAGGATACCTGAATAAAAACAATTAAATAATGTTCCAAAATGAATAAAAATGATCGGGGAAAAATAACAACAATAAATGAAATTGAACAATAGAATGTGACAAGGTACCAGCTAATTAATAAGTGCAAATGAAAATCAGGAAAGCAAAAACAAAAACCATTTGGGAATGGAAATATCTTATCTTGAGAGTTTACACAAGATAATAAATAAATCACTAGAACAGTCAGGAAAATAAAAAGGCAAGAAAACAAAATAAAATGATATATCTTGACAGATGTCAGAGATATTGAGGGAATTAGGAATGTCCAAAGAAATATGTTGGAAAACAGGATAATTATCTACAAGTGTCAGTAAATGGCAAGGTATAAAAGAAAGACACTAATTGCAAGACAGAAGTGAATTTATTTGAAAACCAGAATTAGGGAGGAGATTATAGAAGACGGAATATTGAGAATTCAAAGAGAGAAGAGGTGAGATTAACACCATATTTAATAAAGGATGAAACGAAATGTATTTGATTATGTACAATTATTTACAAAATTATAAAATAAGTTTTCCGATAGCTATTTCTAAAGCACAGATATCGGTTATACAAACCGTCCTTAGAAAAAATGACACACGCTGGATCTAATTGCCTCGCAGTGCTGTACTAATAAGAATGGTTCACGATAGAGGGAGAGTCCCGAATTTTACGCAACCGTATAGAACTCAGTGGCGTAGCCAAGTGAGAGGGGTTAGGACAGAGCTTTCCAACCGGTGTGTCGCGACACTTTAGTGTGTCGGCAGCGCTGCATAGGTGTGTCGCGTGAACATAATGAAAAGCCACAGAGTCCCTTAATTTTATAAACTTTTTAACGATTGTTAGACTGAAATACAATACACATATATAGTCCGTCGTGTTTTAGCTGCAAGAACGCTTGTTTACCCTATTTATTAGTTAATCGTTGGAATTCGATATTTATATTTAAATATGTTTCATTGTTTCTTGTATAACGGTTTACCATATGGCGTAAGTTGTATGACGTCTGGTTTTCTGGTAAAACTGATTTGCTGTGTCGCGAAATGATGGAAGTCTAAAAGGTGTGTCACAAGCATGAAAAGGTTGGAAAGCACTGGGTTAGGGGGTTAAATCCCCCACCCCATTGGATCTTTCATGTACAAATATTTGTCGACGTCAAGTGCCTCCAAGATCATCCACCTAAATAAGAAAAAACAAGACACTTTTTTTCCTTTATTTTCTTTACTGTAAATGTTATACCGCGATATCTGTCTGTACTCTGTAAACTCGGTACATTGTGAAAATTTTTTGGTTAAATTTTATTTTGGTTATTGACCATAATATTAATAAATATTTCTCAACTCCAACCCCCTCCCCATTTATGAATTCCTGACTACGCCACTGATAGAACCAGGGTGTTCTATCGTGACCTATTAATTTCCCTTCTCAAATTTTAAATCTAACCAGTAAATCAGACAGAAATGCTGGTACTTGTGGTCGGGTGTGCTTAATTTAATGGTTATTTAATTTAAATAGATAAATTAACCTTATGGTTAGTTTAAATTAAATTTATAAATTGTCTTAGTTAACTAATTTCTCAGCACTGATTTTTCTGTTTCGAAATCTACCTTTATAGTCGACAATCAACAGCTGTTGAGTATTAAATTATTTCTTAATATATCAAAGCTGCTACAAGTAATTGATTTCCTTTTCTATTTTCCTCTAATCTCAGTCGGAGAAATAATCCCTTTTTCAATGCTTTCAATCAATACTGAATTATGTTGGGCATCGAGTTTTTTCTCTACCTTCTGTGATTATTTCTCTTATTTATATATTAATTAATTTTGCACTTAATTATAATTACTATTTATAAATAATATATATATTATAAATATATATATTATAAATTCCTATATTTAGTATCTATCTTATTTATAATAATTATTTTATACTATTTTTTTAATATTTATATTTATAGTAATTATTTATTTATGTATAATATTTATATAATCCTAATATCGATTTATAGCAATCATTTATTTATAATAATAATAATAATAATAATAATAATAATAATAATAATAATAATAATAATAATAATAATAATAATAATAATAATAATAATAATAATAATAATAATAATAATAATAATAATAATAATAATAATAATAATAATAATAATAATAATAATAATAATAATAATAATAATAATAATAATAATAATAGTATAAAATGATGATTGCTTGGTAGCAGCATTTATTATTTAAAACAATAAAATGATAATTTAAGCCTTTTGCTGCAAATAATGTATTTAATGAAAGAATTTTCGACTATACGATAGTCCTTGTCAATCGTATAGTCGAAAATTCTTTCATTAAATACATTATTTGCAGCAAAAGGCTTAAATTATCAATTTATTGTTTTAAATAATAATAATAATAATAATAATAATAATAATAATAATAATAATAATAATTATTATTATTATTATTATTATTATTATTATTATTATTAATATTATTATTATTATTATTATTATTATTATTATTATTATTATTATTATTATTATTATTATTATTATTATTATTATTATTATTATTATTATTATTATAAATAAATGATTGCTATAAATCGATATTAGGATTATATAAATACTATACATAAATAAATAATTACTATAAATATAAATATTAAAATACTCCATTAAATATTAAGATACTCCAGTTTGACTTTAAACCGTAATTTTTTTTATACGTAACAGTGATACTTAAAATGCAGTTTTGTTATTTGTTCAATCAATAAAATAAAATTATTTAATGTGTTTTTACTGTAAAAGGTTTTACAAAACCGTTCAATCTTTTATATTCGCTATTGACAATCATTTTGGGAAAAGGCTAAAATGCAACTGGACTATCATTTTTGGACAGATGGAGTATAACATTTTCTAAGGTTTCGATTTGGTAGGACTGTAAATCATGATATCTTTACCTTATATTGTATAAATCATTCTTCTTTATTGCCAACCCTTCTGATAGCCATTTCAATAATGCTGTTTTATTATGGCTATTGCTTCAACGAACTCAACCCCAACATTTGGCTATAGATCAATGTTCTCAGTTTAACACATAAAATTTCCACACTACTTTTTAAAGTGTTATTAAGTGGTATAATCAGTGGTGAGCTATACATGTCCCGCCGGGGCTCGGCAGAGCCCCTTGTAAACTTTTTAAAAATTTTGCGAGCCCCTTGTTGTTCTTTCAACTGTGATTTTGCGCTTCACTTCAAATTAAAATTTTTATATATTGGTAGTAAGCATTTTTAAAACAATTTTACCGCATTTGTATATCAAAAAAAAATTTTATGGTCGCTTTCACATTTTACTAAAAATGCAAATTCGGAAAAAAGCATTTTTTTTTCTGGACGAAAAACACCTAAATTTTTTTTTGCGAGCCCTTTGTTGTTTTTTTTACAGCTCACCACTGGGTATAATCCTAGATAAGGACAGTGTCCGAAGGCTTTTGTAGCATAGGAAAAAGAATTTGATCTATAGTCGTAATGAAAATAAATGAAATTTTAAAATTTTCGGTTCATATTATGAGAATCAATAATTATCAGTGCTTTGTCTTGGCACTGTTACCAGTCGTATTATTTTTTATTTTCAATGATGATTCTAACATTATTGTTTAAATTATTGAAATTATTGATTTTCACTATTGATCGAAAATTGTTTATTTTTATTGTTTATATTTTTTCAAAATTTCCCTTCTACCTGATAGGATGTTATCGAAATAAAAGAATCCGATATAAAATTCGAATCATTCAGATCTAGTGGACCAGGTGGTCAGCACGTTAACACAACAGATAGTGCTGTCAGGTTAGTTCATATTCCAACTAAAATAGTAGTTTCGTGCCAAAAAGAAAAATTACAACAGTATAATAAGAAAATTGCAATGCAGCAGTTGAAAAATTTGTAATTTTTCAAGTGCTTCTTGCTATTTGAAAGTTTATTTCCAGATTATATGAAAGAAATTATGAAGATAAAATGAATAAATTGAATTCTCATCGAAAGATCACTATTGGAACTAGATCTAGGTCAGATAAAATTCGAACTTATAATTACACCCAAGATCGAATTACTGAGCATAGAATTCATAAAAACTTTTCCAATATTCAAAATATTCTTAATCAGGGATATTTTGATGAAATTGTTAAGAGTTTGCAAGAATTTGACGAATATGACCAATTGGAATTGGCGTTGACGAATTCAGCTAGTTGTAAAAATTTGATCCAATAAATTTTAAGCAGTCTTTTTTTATTAATCTATTTTTATTACACCAACTAGCTATTATTACGAGCGTGAATAACAATAAATTAGAACTCTAATTTAATATAAATTAAACTGACAAAAAACTGACACTAAATAAGAGCTATCACAAAAACACAAAAATTGCTGGTGGATTTGCCATAAATGAAGGTCTAATATAAGATATAAGAAATTTATTAAAAAGAAAAAAGTAGATACTTGAAATATGGACAAAATTATTGGCAAATGGTAAGTTAAAAGTTATCTTTATCATTAAATTTACATTTTTAAAAGTTTTTTAAAAATATTTTTATTTTATAATAATAATATTTTTAATAATTCAATATTTTTTCAAATTAAACTTTCGTATTTATTATGAATATCGGGTAATTTGGAATTACTTTTCTAAAATGGTATGATTTATTAAATTTTTATTTAAATGCACCCTGTGTGCATCCCCGCCGAGAGGGGACAGGGGATGCAAATGCCCAGGGCCCGGGTTCGATTTTTTACGTATTTAAATATAATAATACGGACACTTAAGTTAACTTACCTACAATCAGTTTAAAGTTCAAACATTTTGAATTCCATTAGAAAAAATTGAACGAACATCAATAAGTAGTTAGATCAACATCGGTATCAATATTCAAAAATAAAATAAATAAGCTTTTGAATTTTTTAATGCTGGAATTAAAAACTGTTATATTTACTAACCATGATTACTGAAACCATGCGTGTCATTTGTGTACTATAGAACACACCGACGGGCCACATGCCGCTACGTCAAATAAAACGTCATCTGTTATTTTATGCGTTGTACGAATAACAATTGTTTAGGGGCCGGTGAATTGCTCTGCCTATAGAGCTCAAAATTGCTGTCGGCGGGCCTGACTGTGTGTATTAAAACTCAAATTGTGAAAATCTGAAAAACAAAATGTTGTGAATTCATATTTTGAATAGAAATAATTTCTGACAAATTATGACTCATCTATTGGTTTGCACACAAACCTGTATATTCCATGCAAACATGTGTATAAATTAATTATGTCATATTTTACATATTCTACGTTCAGTTATTTTTACTCTGGTATAGAAAAGCAGAAAAATAATTTTTGTAAGAAAAAAAATATAAACATAAATTACACATAACATCACTATCATAAAAAATACATAAATTGACGAAAATTATGTGCAAAATTATTTATTACGGGGGTTTTTAATTATAAATATTTGCAATTTAAAAATATATTTCACATTCAACCTTTCCTTGAGTAGAATGGTAAATTTATAGGTTTTATAATAGTTTTTTTTATAAAATACCTTAAAATTCTCATAAAATTTGGATTGACCTATATATTTATCCGTGACCCACATACAATATTTGGCGATTGTCATGGTAACCACGCTTGCACTTGTAACGAGAGATACTTTACGCAGCCTATATAAAGATACTAGAAATTTTAGGAAAAAACCAAAACCCTCAGCAGGAGGTGGGTATTGACCCAACAGGCCCATATCTCACAACTTATATAACTTCTTAAAAAGAAATATCTATCATTTGTAAGCACAAAATTCCATTACTTCTCTGTTATTTCTAATTATTTGCAATATCAAAACGTGAATAGTTTTCGCTGACCATGACGATTCAAAGGCTTGTTTAGGAATTTCTATATTTTGTATATGTTGATAAGATGGAACTCAATTCAAATTCACGAAATTGTTGCATGCAAATTGAATGAGGACCTTCAACCACAATTATTTCCGTATTAATCAAAGAATGAAAGATTTCCCCATTAAACATTCCATAACAAGTCGAACAGTTAAGTAATATTCCATTATATAATCAAAGCTTCGACCTCATCAAACCATTCTAACTAATTATAATGAATAAAATATGTGAGAATTCGACTTGTAATAAGAAAACTACAAACTTTTTATTGAGACTTGTTCAATGTAATCATGTTTTCTGTTGCCATTGCTTCCAAGAGTTCTTCAATAACAATGATCTTTGTCCATTTGATAAAAACATTACGAAAGAAATTCTTATTTGCGATATAAATAACATACCAATATTAACTAAAACAATGGATTTGGTTCGTTTTGACATGATTGACAATAGTTTCAGTTATATCTGGCCAGAAATGTCTGAGGAAATCATTTATAGGTGCAATTGTGTCGTAGATGATAAACTTTCAAACATTAAAAACCTATTGATAGATTTCCGGTTAAGTTTAAAATTATACCTAAAGGGAAAAAATCACGTTTCTGGATTTTTGAAAAGTTTTGTGGGTTCCATTAAAAATTATTTCTGTAAACGTCTTTGTAGTTCGACTAAAGATCATTATAAAAAATGTATTCAATTTCAAAATGATCTCATATTTACCAATTTGCCTCTCAAACATTATTCGACTATGATGACCTCCATCAATAAAGATATTGGAAATACTCCATGTCCGAATCGGATGAAGAAAATTGAAGAAGACTGGAAGCAAGTCAACTCAAATTTCAACAAAATCAAGTTGCTTGTTGAATGGTTAAGTGCAACACAAATGTACATTCTGACTATGTGTGAATCTCAAGAGAACGATAATGTTTCTCAAGGCTTTCTTTTGGACTTGAAGTCATTCAAACTATCGAAAAAATATTCATAACATCTATTGTGAAGTAAATCAAGTTTTACAAAAGATATCAGAAGGGTCTGTGTTTCAGTACGATTAATATCAAAATTCGTTACTCTAAAAACAATAGAAAAAATTACCCCCATCCCTGCTATAAGAAAAATATTTATATTTTCACTATATAGATAAACATTAATAATAATTAAATGGCTCCAATAAAATCTGCTATTCGTATTTCCTTATTATTATATTCTTCCTTAAATTTTAGATAATTCTAATGGAATTTCTCCATAGAACATTAATTGTCTCTGAGGTTCAATTGATACTTTGTCACACCTCTTTCTAATAAGGTGTTTCAAAATATTCATTTTGCCTATAACCCATTTATTACACATAAAAATATCTGACAACTGATTGAAACTTTCAATTTTTATTTTCTCGTTTAAAATTACTTTATCTTAGTAAGGATAATTTTATTACAAAACTAACCTAACTTAATATTCTCTTAATTAATTAATCTATTTCAAAAATCATTTCTGAATATACTTTTTGCTACAAAATTTACCTGTTACTAAAAGGTCTGTGTTTCAAAATTCTAAATATGTTTGTTGGTGGGTTTGTTTGTCACCTTTTGCTGTTTGCATAAGTAGATGGGTATGCCCCATACACACCATTACATTCCCCTAAGAAATATCCAGACACACTATAAATTTTATAAAGGTCATGAAAATATATAATCTTTATGTACAAAAAATGCATAGTTTCCATGGAAATGAGCTCCAAAGTCATTAAATTTATTCCAGATCACGCCATAATTTAACAAGTTCTATATATTATGATAATCACACCAGTTTTACATTATAGAATTAAAATTGTATACTTCAACACACGACTAGACTTGTGAATAACATCAGCATCAAATGCTATAATATAGCAATATTTTTTTTCAAAATTTTTTTTATATCAAGTGATGTAACCTTCACATTAAAGCTTTTGTTCATTGTCCCATCGTGTGTTGAAGAATATGATTTTATTTCTATAATATTCTATAATATTTCTATAATAGTTTCAGCTATATCTGGCCAGAAATATCTGAGGAAATCATATATAGGTGTAATTGCGTCCTAGATGATAAACTTTCTAACATGAAAGACTTATTGATAGATTTCCGGTCAAGTTTAAAATTATACCTAAAGGGCAAAAATCACGTTTCTGGATTTTTGAAAGGTTTCGTGAGTTCCATTAAAAATTATTTCTTTAAACGACTTCGTAGTTCCACTAAAGATCATTATAAAAAATGTATTAAATTTCAAAATGATCTCATATTTACTGATTTGCTTTTCAAACATTACTCGTCGATGATGAATCGGACGAAGAAAATTGAAGAAGCCTGGAAGCAAGTCAACTCAAATTTCAACAAAATCAAGTTGCTTTTTCAATGGTTAAATGCAACACAAATGTACATTCTGACTATATGTGAGTCTAAAGAAAACGAAAATGTTTCTCAATGCTCTCTTATGGACATGAAGTCATTCAAAATATCGAAAAAAATTTATAAAATGTATTTTGAAGTTAATCAAGTTTTACAAAAGATATCAGAAGGGTCTGTGTTTCGGTACGATTAATATCAAAATTAATTACTCTAAAAACATTAGAAAAATCACCCCCATCCTATTACAAGAAAAATATTTATATTTTCACTATTTAGATATTAATAATAATTATTTGGCATTTATTCGCATTTCTTTATTATTTTATTCTTTCTTAAATTTTAAATATTTCTAGTAGTATTTCTCCATAAGACATTAGTTGTCTCCGAGGTTCAATTTATACTTTGTCACAGCTCTTTCCAATGCGGTGTTTCAAAATATTCATTTTGCCTACAACCAATGTTCCCTCTAAGCCATAAACAGCAGTGCGCGCAAAGTCAGCTGCGCTGAGCAGCCTTTAAATACAAATGAGCGTCAAAATGCTATAACGTGGTTGTAAGAGTTTTAAAACGACATTGTATTCTATAACTGTAGCGACTATGTTGAAAACTAAGTAGATAACCGGTCTTCGCTGCTGGTGGTCCATTTACATCGACAATTTCCGTGTGCTTTTTACTAACAACAATTGCCATTTTCAAAATTTTTTTTATATCAAGTGATGTAACCTTCACATTAAAGCTTTTGTTCATTGTCCCATCGTGTGTTGAAGAATATGATTTTAGTTCTATAATATTCTTCAACACACGGTGGGACAATGAACAAAAGCTTTAATGTGAAGGTTACACCACTTGACATAAAAAAATTTTGAAAAAAAATGCCTGGATAAAATTTGAAATGTATAAGGTCACATAACTTAGAAATTTGTATAAAAGAATTCTTGGAAAAAATCAACAAATTAATAGAAAAAATCACACGTATATTTAAAG
Organism: Schmidtea polychroa; assembly: GCA_959609185.1. NCBI lineage: Eukaryota > Metazoa > Platyhelminthes > Tricladida > Dugesiidae > Schmidtea > Schmidtea polychroa. The sequence continues at coordinate 5,402 of CAUHTR010002593.1, read as the reverse complement.
ATATTTAAAAATTATTTCCAACTCAAAAACTTCCAAACCGCTTTCTCAAATGAAAATTTTCTTTCTCCAAGTCCGTTATCCTAACATACATACTTCGGAACTTTCGCTTTAATTCTTACGTGCTAGTTTTGCATTCTTTGCACGATAACTCCGAGGCTTCTTGCATTTTCTGAAATTAAAAGATAATCAGTTTTATGTATTTACTCTCCATTTGCAAAGCATCAACACCTTACCTTGAACCCTATCAATCAAATCTATACTCAGACAATGATACTCATCAAATCATGCAATTTATCGATATAATGTTATATATTTATACATTATTTATAGCATGCAGATCACAAATTTACAGTCTCGTTTCATAATAGGAATATTGTGGTGGTTCAATCATAATTGGTTGTAATTTTTTCACACATATTAAGATAGTGATAAAACCTGTAATTAAAATGTAAATGAGATATTCACATACGTTGACTGTCAAATCCAAATCTATCCGTATCAGTCTATTTGTGTTGATAAAAGTTTTGGTCGTTCTTTGGGTTGGTAATTCGAATGATGATGTAGTTGTATGTGACGTTCGTTTCGGTTCGATGATTGTTTTGACTTCCACGATAATTGTTTGCCATCGGCCTGGTTCGGTCATCCATCGCTGATATTTAACTTTTATCTCCTACTCCGTCGCTAAATCAGAAGTGTAAAGTGTAAAAATTAATGATTACTGGCATCTAATATAGTCAGGATTCTCTGTTTGTGATTAACGATAACTCTTTCGTTACGTCCTGATTTTCTATATATTGTTACCGATCCATTTCCAAACACTCAAGGTTATACGATTTGGCTCGTTTCTGAGATAGATGGACTGGGTCTCACTCTTAAACTGTGACCATTGGTTCCTCGCTACCGTTCCATTTTCGAAGCATAGGTTCTCGTAATAGTTTGCACTAATTGTATAATTCTGCTTCATTTCCAAATTATCATAGCAGGACAAATAATTTTCGTGAATTTAGGGTGTCGACATTTACACTTTGAAATGTGATTAACACTTTCACTAAGTCTACTGGTTTCCAATATATATTGATTCCATTTATTAGTGGTTCAATGTCGATCAAGTCTCGTATCTCTTTTGTCTGCACTTCTATAGGAATTTGTGTACCACTTTTGACATGACAACCATTGGTATTCGAAACTTGGCTTTAGCTTTCGTACTGCAAAGACATCTTTATCGTAATTGAGTTCTATTAATGGTGTCATAATGTCCAGTAAGTCAATGATTTCTATTTGGTCTGCAATCTGGCATCTACAACTTCATATAATATTTGTTAGAGTGGAGTATATATCGATTTTTTCCATCACCTCGATTTGATTTACATATGGTAATTCAATCTTTTTCCCGCTTGCATTTGTTAATAACATAAACATTGTTGTCAACTATAATATTTTATTGATGTAGCTGACTGGTGCTGGATTTTTTGTGAATTTCTGTTTCTTGACGTTTCTTGGAATGTTGGAATTAGTTTCAATAGACATTTTTGATAACTTTCCCAATTTTGTTTTTGGATGTAGCTGAACCAGTTTAGTACTACTAATCGTTATATGAACTGGTATAATCTGATTTTCCACTTTGACTATTTCATCGCATATTGGTATATCATATTTTTCGACAAGCGTTTGGTTTGGATCAAATATGAAATCGCCATTATCAACACTTGTGGTTTTTGCACACTAACCATCTCTGATTGTGGTGGTATTGTCAGTGTCTGATTCAGAAACACTTCACCTGCCCTGTGACTTATTTCTCTTGTTTCTCCAGCTATCAAATGACCTGTCTTTAAATCAAGTGATATTCCGTCCAGCTGCTCTAATATATCCATGCCGATCAGACATCATACTGGGCTTCCCTTCATTATGAGCGCATCGTGCAATATTATTCGATCTCCAATGTAGAATACGACGTTAAGCTGTCCAATTATGTTTAATTCATTTTTCGATAATGATCTAACTATTTCATCGGTCGGCTTTATTCGCATTCTTTCCTTCGTGTTTAATACATTTTCCAATATTATCGTGTGACTAGATCCCGAATCAACCAAAGCTTCCACTTTATTTTTGTTCATCTGTATAAATATTCGGGGTTGTTTTCCTCTTTTTGTTAATGTCATCAATGAGTAATTGCACGGTCAACCTAACATATTCTTTCTCTCGATCTCGGCACTAGAAGGTCCGACTCTCTCTCCTGCCATTCTTTCACATTGTAATGCGATATTTTCGACTGGTTTCATTTCTCGTAATCGACCAACTGTATAAACTGGTGCTGATTGCATGAATGATTTTGGTATACACAATTTTGTAAACACATCTACGCTACTCGCATTCAACAATGGTTCTTTTAAGATTTGATAAGTTCTCAATACTTCCTTATTTACTTCACTTAGTTCTTGGTTATCTACATATTATGGTGCACTATCACCTCGTTGTCATTGTCATTGTTCTCGTCCCTTGAAGGAGTTGTACTAGCATAGCTCACCTTTTCCTTCTTTAATATTCGCGCCTTGAGTATTTCCAACTCCTGGTATTGATGATGAGTGATGAAGAATCTTGCCAATAATGGTATGCAACCAATTACTAGCTTCCACGACCAACCTGTGATCGCGTATAACCTGTGTGTTGACAGGACCTGCGATATTATTACTTTGATTACCACACTAATTATATAAATTCCAATCAATCCGGCACACGTTTGTCCAAAAAACATAAATTTTCCCCAGATCTTTTTCATCGTATTATACGACGCTTACTAGATAATGATCTAGATATTCGTAATTTACCTTCCCACTTCCACTTGGGAGAATTGTATCTACCATTTCCATTATCACTTTCTCTTTCTTTGACGGAAATAAGAAATTTCTGCGAGCTTCCTCAATATCTTCGCTCGAGTAAATTCCGCTTTGCGACAATTTTTTTAACGATGTAAAATTCACCAAATATTGTAATTCTGTCAATTCTAAATTTTCCGGTGTCTTTACTTCTCGATGATCTGGCAACACAATCCCCTATTCTAGTGTTAGTCTATATAGTGGTGCCAATAATCTACTGCATTGTAAGACTTTAGGTTTGACATCGTCTTCTAGCAAGATTCGTGTCACAGGCTCCATAAATCGCAACTTTCCATATACATTTTGCATTGGTCGTACTTTATCAGTTTGACTGGTACCGCTTTACATTTATAACTATAAAGTGCTTCACCGAAGATTCTAACAAACACCCCATTCTCTGTAATTAACATTGGTGCTACCAAATTAGGATTGGTTATAGCCATTGCCATCCGGTTTCGGAGTATTTTTTTATTGAGATTGCAATCGTTTATAATAACTTCTCGGTACACATTTTCAACGGTATTTTGACCAAAGTGAAACAGATAATTTATCTTGTTATTAAAGTAATTTGTCAATTTTATATCTCCCGAATGTATATTTGTTTGAGCCTCCATATAGTTAATTTTAGGTCATTTAGTGAAAAGTTCATGGTTATTTTAAATATATAACAATTTCTTAAGTAAGTAAAATATTTCCAGACAAATTTACCAATTCATAGACAATTTAGTTTGAAATCCATTCATTTGGCTGTACCATTTAATTAAAATATTGTTATTTAATTTCAGGATTCATAACAAATTTTTTATATAGTTAATGGAAATACATAAATAATTTCAATCATTTAGTAAAAATATGAATATTTAAGTAACTGAATTCTTAAGTTATATAGTAAAATCACATTTTGAGTATTTTTAGTTAATTTGTGAATATCAGTATTTTGGTGCATTTGGGTAGCATATCGTAAGTTCTTATATATCGTCAGAGTTTATCCGACAAGATATTTTGTCACCCTATGTCAGGGGTTCTTAACCTTTTCAAACTTATGGACCCCATAAATATATAATTGGTACCGACGGACCCCTTAAATGTTAAAAAATTAATAAATTGATAGTCAAACACATGCATTTTTTAATAATTATTTATAAATCTGTTTATTCAGCTTCAAACAAAAATAATAAAAGTTTTTTGTAAATAGTGCCGCGGACCACTTGGAACCTGTTCGCAGACCCCCTGGGGGTCCATGGACCCCAGGTTAAGAACCACTGCCCTATGTTGTACTGCTCACATTCAACATGTCGCAAGGGTGTATTAATAAGCAAATTAAAGCATATGTAGCAATAGGGTAACAATTCTTTTCTAATTTAGTGAGATGATCATTGGGCGTAATATATCTTTGCGAGAAATATATAGTCATAAAGGTTTTAAATGTGGATGTTTTGGTTACTCAAACATGATAATAAAGACATTATTTTGTAAGATTTATCTTCATAATTCGACTAATTAATTCCTTTGAAAACATTGAAAATTACAAAGAATTTGAAGGATTACTTGGAATCACCAAACAATCGATTGGAACAATAACTTACAAATATAAAAATATATAGAAATTTGCAAACGGAAGAACAGGGAAATAATTTGTTGGATTTTGAAGAATCCAATTTTTAATCATTTTTGGAAGAAATGAGAATTGTGTTTGGCGATTACTTTATTTATTTATAGTTAAAAATATATCTGACTTACATTATATCGAAATACAGGTATCCCTCCTACAACACGGTCGATAGGTTCCTATAATATGACGTGTTATGTGAAACCGTGCTATAGGAGACTAGAAGCTGGTACAAAACAGGGGTTAAGTTCCAAAAAAATATTTTAATGCCACAGAAGAAACTTTATTTCTATTAAAAATAACAAAATAAATAAAAATCCATTTAAATATATAAAAAAACAAATATAAATCCACGTAAATACATAAAAAACAAACAAAAATCGGCATAAATATATAAGAATGTATAATTATGAATTTAGTTTAGTAATTTTCTTCATCATCGCTGCTCAATTCAATTAAATGGGAACGTTTTTTCGGCTGAATAATATCATCTTCACTTCCTGAACTTGCATTTATATTTTGTTCACCTGCTGATATCTTTAAAAAATCCGTAATCTTGCTTTGTTTCCTTGTCTGTTGAAGGTTGTTGTAAATTTCTTGATATGGTGATAGGCAATTTTGTTACACCTAAATCCACAATATAAAAGTTTCTATAATCTAAAAAAAAATCGATAAAATTATATTATAGCAACACACAAACTTACCTGTGTGCAAAAATTTAATGTTCCGAATGTTAAAAGTTTTATTATAGGAATTGAGAAAGTGACAGAAAAATAATTTTACATACAAACACAGCACACATAATATAAAATACACGCAAATTTAATATAGCTTTTTTTATTCCGAAAGTAGAGAGTCATTAACATACTGTTAACATATCATTAATTTAAAATTATTAAAATTCATGGCAGAAAAAAATT
>CAUHTR010002592.1:0-56585 GCA_959609185.1 Schmidtea polychroa | reverse complement strand
AGATCAGAACACAATTCGAACGGAATTTTAGACTTATTAATAAACAATTTGTGTACTTTCCATGAATTTGACAGAATAATATTGTTTAAATTCCCAAACTTCTTTCTTATCTTTATAATCCTTTCCCTTTATAATCCTTACCCACACTATTTAATTTATTTAACTTATCAGACTCACACACCTCAACAACATCACACCCATAATTTCTCAAACATGGATCCTTAGGATTTTTAATAAATTTATCAACAGTCTCTTTTACCATAATTAATAAAAAGGATTTTGAAAAACCGTTCTTCATTAACATTTCAACCAATATGTCAACACTTTTTACTGAATTTACAAATGTAGAAGACAAAGACCATAAACGATAAATCAATCCCTTCACCATCATCATTGCACCGAAAATTAATCTGCAGAATGTAGTGAATACTTGTGTTTTAAATGTTTTTAAATAATTCTTTGTATATTATATGTATGAATTGTTGTTGTTAAATTAAATAATTACTAAATTAAATTCAATATGTTAAAATTTAAAAAATAATATATTATTTGAAATATAATTTTTTAAAATAATGAAATTTTTTAATTAAAAATTTTTATATAATTAATAATTAATACAATTAATAAATTTGTTTAAAAATCCTTAATTTATATAGTTGTTATATCCTATCTGATGATGACAAGGAAACTGCTAAATTATATCATGAAAAGAACGTTTGATTGGCGTTTTCTTATAATTAAATCGTTGCCATGTATGTTTAACTATTTATTATTATTATTTTTATTATTTTTATTATTATTTTTATTATTATTATTATTATTATTATTGACAAGGACTATCTTATAGTCGAAAATTCTTTCATTAAATACATTATTTGCAGCAAAAGGCTTAAATTATCATTTTATTGTTTTATTATTATTATTATTATTATTATTATTATTATTATTATTATTATTATTAGTTATACCGAATATTACCTGTTTTCTTCAAACTGATTCGATGGACCCCTTGTAAATTGATAGCGTAAAATTCGGTTGTTAAATTTGATAAATTGCTATTAAATAACTTCACAAAACTGAAACTAATCCAGTCGACATCAAAATGTTCTTCGCTTTTGAATCTACAAATTCGCAAACTTTGTAAATTTTGTATTTCAATTTGGCTCAAATATTTCTAAATTATTATTATTATTAATGTTTTTATTATTTTTATTATTATTATTATTATTATTATTATTATTATTATTATTATTATTATTATTATTATTATTATTATTATTATTATTATTATTATTATTATTATTATTATTATTATTATTATTATTATTATTATTATTATTATTATTATTATTATTATTGTTTCGACCAGTCAGACGGGGATTGGCTTTTACCTCTGACTATCAGCTTGTTTGGTGGTTTTTGCATCGCGTCTGTGTGCGCGGTATGGTTAAACCGACACCAGTTAGTGTGCGCACACAGACGCGAGAAGTAGGTTGTTTTTTTATATGATAGTTCAGTTTTGATTTGAATTCTAGAAAATGTAATTGATTTGTTCTCGGGAAGGAATGTTTGTTTAAAAGAGATTTTTTATGTGGAAATTTTGAATTCTCGCTGTTGTTAAATATGGAAGATAATGAATGTTTGAAATGTCGTATTATATATAGCGAAGAGATGTCTTTTCAGCAAGGAAACTTGTCCATGTGATCGTGACTCAACAAGATCGCTGCAAATTATTAATGGAAAATTTTTAATTGACGTTAATTCAATTTCTCAAATGTTTATTCGCCAAAGTGTTGAACAATTATCCAATGTTTCCAATTCAATTATGGCTCAATCTCAAGTTATTGGACACGTTAAATGGTTTAATAAACAATGGTCTTGTAAAAATAGAGCGTGTGATACGATCAATTACAAAAAAATTCTTCTGATTTGTTTTAGACGAAAACAATTATTATTATTATTATTATTATTATTATTATTATTATCCTTTACATAATAAAATCAAAGGATATTTACCGAATTTAATGGCGGCTTACAATTGGAGCACACAAAATAAATGGCATATTCACAGACATTTGATTGAGCTTTCAATAGTAAAATATATTCGAATACGGATCCACGCATTCCTTCCTTTATATTCCATGAAATATTTAATCTTTCTTCGTTAGTAACTATTGTCACATTGACATTGGGAGAATCGAGGTCCACTGAATAAATGGAGTCAGTTTATCCGTGAATTTATATGCTACCTAATTCCGATATAATATCATCGGCACCTTTATATTTGGGTAGGTCTTCACGGCTGAATGGTTTCATATTATTAGAGGTTGGAAGGTTTTTATAGGAATTGGATTTTGTGGTCTGGTGGAGTTTCGTTCGATCAAATAAAACTAACATTTAAATTCATAAAATATCTCAAAATATAATAATAATAATAATAATAATAATAATAATAATAATAATAATAATAATAATAATAATAATAAACATCGTAAATTAATAATATCAAACGTCCGAGAGAGCATTCAGCTACAGACATACAAAAAAAGTGTCCTAAATAGTAATTTTAAAAACTTATTAATCCTATCAAAGTTTCATTATAAATATGTATAGGCAGAATTTAATTCTCTATAAGATTCTTGATGGTAGCATTTGGTCTTACAACTATATTATCACTATAACAAGTTTCATTTGATACAAAATCATTGATAATGATTGAAGGAAGACTGAAACTTGTTGAACAGTGATTTCATCCCCATATATACCAGTAATCATCGCCATTTTTATTATTTCTTTCTGAACTGAATTAGATAGTCTATCTTTAGCATGTGTCTTAGACAAGATATAATTCTTTTAGTTTTTCTTGATTTTTGGCATTAAGCATTCTTTCTGATGGCCTTAAATATTTGAGAATTTCTTCATTTATCTCTTTGTACATATTATTTACAACATCTTTTCGGGAGGGGGAGGGAAGGGTGGGTTGTTATTATTTTTGTTAATGCAGAAATCCCACAAGTTGAACTAAGATATTCAATTTAACTGGTAAACAGAATTCCGAACTTGACAAGCAAGATGCCAGCCATTCACTCGGGGATTAGATAATTTGATTTGATTTAGATTTTCGGCATTTTGTGGCCCAGAAATTTAATTATGAAAATGATTGATGAGGAGTGAGCACTATATAAGGAACAAAATTCTTGGGCAAATTATCAATACGTTCAAAGAAATTTCTTTCAAAACAGCGTTAAATGTATTTAGTGAGAAGTTTCGACAAATTTAAAGGAAGAAGCGTTGTTATTTTGATTAATTGAACCCTGTCAGATTCGTAATAGTTTATGTCACCTTTCAATCGATCAAACTAGAAAGAGGCTTGAGGTATAATTGTGAATATTGTTATTTGAAAATTGAATATTATTTATTTCTCTGCTAACAATATTTCTCACTGTGTTGAGCGCTATTTTTCTAATAAAGAATCAGAATCAGTTCTAATAATGAAATCATAAACAAATATTTCTTGTCGAAGCTATTTTATAACCCAAAATACTAAAACTAAAATTTATAAAGTAAATAGACCTTTTTTACACATGAATCGGGATATCCTATTTCTAATGTCCATATTGGCTACACAAACTTGATACCAGGTTTGGTCCTTGATGCCGGTCAACATTAATGCATTGTCTTTCATATCTATCATTTCAGTGTCCCTTGCACTGGTGCCCAATAATTTGTGAATAATTACCGAAAGGAACAAATAATCCTACCTGCTGGTGCATATCACGAAATAATGGGAGAAATGTGCGGTTTTATTTTGTCGCCATCCAGAATAAATTCTTTTGTCATCATGAGTTACTTCCAGGTTATCAATGGAATCCACATTTTTAAACTTATCATCCGAGTTGCATACAAATATAAATGGTATTGCAACTTTTGAGATTCCTTTTGTCAATTCCAGGTCCAATTGCACTGATTCACCTTGAACACATTCAACGGCATTATTCCCTGTACATTTCACATGCTTTGGGCACTTTAGCTGAATTATAATTAAGTTCCATTTATCAATGTGAATGAGAATACCTTCAATTGTATTTCTAGTGACTTTGATGTGAATGTTACCCTTCTACCTGATAAATCGTCACTTCCGAAGTAATCAAAGTCCCCCAAGTCGATCAAATTATCCTTAGTAGAGGAGGCTGAATTGATAAGAAAGCATAAAAGTATAAAATACATAATAGCAACACAGTTATATAAATATTTGTGTTTACTGATAATATATAGCTTGCGGAATGTGTTTATAGTAAACGGATGAATTTTTATCCGAAGTTTTCAAGATTTTCATCTTTGCATTTGTCATTAGTGCGACAAAATTATGTTTAAATTGGTTTGCCGTTTCTGAATCACAAACGAATTAATTATTTGGTTCTTCAGAAAGTCTCTGAATTTTTACTTTCTCTGAATAATCTGTGATAATTATTTGGGTCGCTAATTATAAGAGGCAAATATAATTATTGGTTTTGAAAAAGCAAAAAAAATGAGCAAAATTTATTTAATAATAATAATAATAATAATAATAATAATAATAATAATAATAATAATAATAATAATAATAATAATAATAATAATAATAATAATAATAATATAATAATAATAATAATAATAATAATAATAATAATAATAATAATAATAATAATAATAATAATAATAATAATAATAATAATAATAATAATAATAATAATAATAATAATAATAATATAGTGATTTAGCTCATTTGCAAGTGATGTGATTTCCAGTGTACCGGGGAAAGTATGCAATAGAGTTGAATCAACAATATTGTATACTTACCTGGCGCGAAGAGAAATCTTCGTGTCTCCTGCATAGTACTGATGAGAGCCAAAAGCTCGAAACTAGTCTACTATTGGGATTTGCACTGGGTATCACAAAGCTTGTACTGTTTATTTTAATAATAATAATAATAATAATAAAACTTTAAAATAAATTTGTCGATGACGGAATCATAATTTTGAAATATAAAGATCTCATAAAATATTTGTTAGGGAAAAATTTAGAAGTAATAATCATAATTTCAGAGATATTTTTAATTGGCTCTTCATTGTTGGGTATTTTGTGCAAATCGGTATTACTGTTTGATTCCTTTGTGTTCTTTTCGAAATTAAATAAACAACCCAACACAAAAATCTTTATTTGAGACTAATACAGTTACTCTTTTGGTTACACTTTTTATTAATTCAACCACACTTGATACAACTCTTTTTTGGTTTGCACTTTTGAATACAGCTACAAATCTTACGCAGGGATAAATCTTCCAACGGGAATGTCCCTTTCTGGTACGTTCGATTTAAATTATTCAATTGATACTAACTTCAAAGTTTTCTTTGTCACTCTCGCTAAACTTCTTGTTTTCTTTATCTTCGACCAACTGGCGATTCTGTTAACTTTCCGGTCGCTTTTATACCCATTCTATAAATGATTTTACTTTGTCAAATTAGTCTGGATCCAATTTCCCCCGGGCTTCCTCTTGTAGCTCTAATTCGCTTTGAGGAATTTGCCCGTCTACTTTTAGTCGCCTAATTTAATTGCCTTTCCTAATTTGATTGATAACTCAAGTTCTCAAATTGTTCGGGTTTTCCATTGTCTCGGGTTTCCCATTAGCTCGGGTTCTCCATTAGTTAATTAATTTTTAATTAATTTTTGTTTTTTGTAATTTATTCCTTCTATGGACCCCCCATTTATTTTATTTTTATTATAGTTGAACTCGTCTCTTTATTTGGCATCCGCCCATACCAGTTTCCCCCGGAAAATATTCAATTTTTTAATTTTTTTGATTTTTAATTAATATTTTGTACTTTAAATTTTTATTGTGAATTTGGGGTTTTTATTGATTTTCCACATCATTTTTGTGCCTCTCTTGTTGAACCCCAACATCATGAAGAAAGCTTTAAAAATGTTAAAGTTTTATTTGATAATTGTGGAACTTTACAAGCGTCGAAAACTGATTGTGAAAGATGAATTTGAGTAAAAGAAAATATATGAATAAATTTCAAGTCAATCATTAAGGTTGCTTATTGTTGGGTCATTATTTATTATTCTGACTCTGCGTGCTCTTTGTTTCAATTATTAAGATAAGACCTAACACAAAACACTTTACTAAATGTCAACAAGTTTCGATACAAAATTCTCAATTACACTCATTTTGTTCAGCACTCATCTACAAAAGTTCTAAAGCAGGTGACCCTAAGGTAAAACCGCTTTCATCAGATTTGGCTATGATTTTTCTCTTGTTACAAATTTGACTTGACTCGACTAAGCTTCTTATTCTTTAGTCTAGATATCGCAGTTTCCTCTCTTCGAGCAACTGGTATTTGCCCAACAGTGTTGTTGAGGATACCTAAATGACAAATTATATAAATAAATAAAATTACTTGGGGGAAGATCGTCATAACAAACGGGACGATCTATGGGAATTCAGAAAAGAAAACGGAAGCAAAAAGAAATGAGAAATGAGGAAGAGCAAGGAAACAAAAGAAATCAAACATGAAAATAAAAACCAAGGTCATTACTAATTAATTAGTACAAAAAGGAAAAGGAATTTCGAAATCGGGAAAATAGAAAACAGTAATATTCTTATCTAGACAGCTTGTCAGAGATAAGGGAAACGAAAGAAAAACAGGCCGGAGCCGCAAAGGGGTAAATAAGAAAATATCTCGACAGCTGTCAAAGATAACTCATTGGCAAGGAAAAGTTGGGAAATTATGTCGAAGAAGAAATTGTGGAATTAAAGATAAACTGAAGTGCCACAAATTGATGAGATATAAAAGAAGGTGGCACAGCAGAAGCAGGAGGAAAATATAGAGAGGACAATTTTAGAAAATTAAGAGAACACGTGGGAGAATTGTATTTGCGAAACAGTTTGGAGGAACAATTGAGAGAACAATTTTGAAGAAATATTTGAATAAAATTGAAGCAGAGAAATTAAAAAAGAAAACAGAAATAAAGAGAATCAGCAAGAGTTTGTTCAGTTGGTAATAGAATAAAGTTAGGCGAGTAAAACCAAGTCAAAATCAGAGAACAGCCAGTTAAAATAACCAATTATTACACTTCTCAGTTGTTGAGAGATTTGTCAAATCAAAGTTATACGAGTGTGCTATTCCTCACCATAATGTTGTAATAAGCACGGTATAATAGTAACTTGTTGAGTCAATTGTATCATTGTGAAAATATTTGGGATATTCAATAAAGTTTTCAGTGTTAATTGTTATTTGTGGGTCAGACAAAGACATGCTTGGAGTCAGAGTCAAATTCAAATTTTATCACCAACTCTAACCCCCAACAGTGTCATTTCCTTTTGTATTGTTGGTCATCCCGCTTAATCAGACAATTGAATTTGCCATCAACCAATTTTTTCGGAAAACAAAATAATTAAACAGGCGCCCTCTTGACTTTGTTCAAAGATTTCGTTTCGCTAACTGAAAACTAATAATCTTTATTGATTTTGAAGAGACCTAATTTTATTATCTTCTTGTTTACTTATCAGGTTTCAGACATGGCTAATAAATTATTTATTTTTTTTTTAAAAAAATTGTATTTATTAAATATATCTTTACCTAGAGATATATTACGTTTCATATTAGTATATTTGTGTTCCTCTCAACTTCCTTTCAATATAAATTCCAATTTCCCCAGAATGCGTCATTCTGATTTTTATCAAATTTTTAATTAATTTTGGTTTTTTATATTCTTTGTATTTTATCGATTTGCACATTTAATATTTTACACATTCCGACTTATTTTGAGCGATTTTATACGAACTCCAACAATAGGATCATTACAATGATCTTTTCTTAAGAAATACTCGATATGTCACTACCCTACTAGAGTTACCCATGTAAAGGTGAAGTAGGTCGAGTTCAGGGTGCATACACAACGCAACGCAAGAACAATATTTAAAGTATCTCGAGAAACATCAACCTAACAATAATAAATAATAAATCGATTAAAGAATTAAATAAAACAAATATAATAATTGCAACGCAAGAAGTCACAAAGATAATATAATTAAATTAATTAAAAAGATAAAAGGATCAAAAATCGCCAGAACCACCGAAAAAACAAAAGAAATGTAGTAAAATCTACATTGTTACGAAAAAAGATAAACTTGCGAAAAGTTAATTAAGAAATAACACAAAATTCTAGAAATTAAGAAGAAACAATCATAAAAGAAAAAGATAATAAAAAGAGAACTAATTGGGTCTTAAGACCTCGAAGGTGCGGGGGACAGACCAGCAACGATTGGTCAGATAACACACACGCACGGAAAAATCTATATAAGCCCGGAACTCGAACCAATTTTTAATCTTTAGTTCGATACCATTTTGTAATTTGATTGGAAATAAATAGTAAGTTTTATGTGTTAATTTCTGATATTTGTTCTTTTGATCATACTTATTGAGACATAAATTTTATTGATCAGATCCAGTCAAGAGTTCGGACTTCGCCGGCTAGGAACTGCAGAAGTTTCAGTCGGTGATGTTTGACCAAATTACTCCTAGTATAGGCGCTCCTGAGGTCGGGAGAAAATCCAGTTCAAGAGCCGTAGGTCTTTGATGAAAGCCGCTTCAAAAAACTTTGAGGACTTTAATGAATTCGACGAAGTTAGGATTAGGATTAGAACATCTAAGCGTGAACACATAAGTCCTTCTATCGACAGTAGAGTGAGGTTAACGAGATTTAATGGGGAATAGTCTTGGAAATGATCACCTTGGAGCCTAGGGTTAGCCGACATACATCCCCCAATCAACTTAAATTTCCGTCCGCATGATGACCTCTATGTGCCAACAATGGTTTATTTTCTTTAAGAATTAGACTGAGAATTAGGAAGGAGTCGATTCAAAATTCATAAATACCCCTAACACATTTAAAAAATTACCCCCCCCCCCAAGCGCCAACAGTTACCGAAAGTATTCGAGTAGTTTGCTAAAGGTAGTTCAGCACAAAAATAATGTCTCTCGTCACAAAGAAGTTCTAACTTACCCAAAATAATATTTGCATAATGACATGGCCACCATACATACAAAATTTGTTGCCTATTCTCAAACAGAATGTTAATGAGCGTTTCTATTTCAACAAGACCCAATGATAATGATAAAAATATCGTATTTCAAAGCCTCAATTAAATAATAAAAAAAATGATTAACCGAGAATATTGAGTTGAAATTACAAATAAAAATTAAGAGAAAAGAGAAGAAAAATCGTTAAATGAAAGTAAAATTAATCGAATAAATTGTAGCGAGAAATAGTTACAGGGCCGGTGCAAGTCCACCTGGAGCCCCTAAGTAGTGGGATTAATGGGAACCGTTGGCCACACCATCCCAACCACCCTAAGGGTGAGCGAGTAAAAACTTGTTTTTTTTATGAGCGAATTGGGTGGTTGGTGTGGCCAACGGTTCCCATTATGCCCACTACTCCCCTAGGCAGTCGGCTATGTACGCCTATCGGTAAGACCGGCCTTGAATAGTGATTGAGTAATCAGATTTATTTTATAACTTGATCAAAGATAAAATGATGTAATAATTCTTGTTTGAATGTGAATGCGTAAATCTTCCTATTGCTATTGAAATATGTTTGGATCCAGGAAATATTTATTAATTTCATCTTATCTAACCAATTTATCATTATCATTTGGTTTCCCTTTGATCCTTTCTACTCCATTGAATTCCTTAACTTTTGGTAACATGAGGCTTATGGTGAATTATCAATCATTTTCAAGTAAGCACTTCAAGTTGAAACGACTTAGTAGAGGTTACAAACGGCATTTATAGCCAAGAACTGATCTGATCAAATCAAAACATAACCCAAATATATCAACATGTAGAATGGCGAAAAAATCCCCAATACGAAATATTTATTAAAGTAAACACAATGTGTACAGTGAATAATAGTAATAGTAATAATATGGTTGAGATTACAACATTTTCATCACAAATTGATCTCAATAGCGAATCATTTCAAATCTACATATAAAGGATCATTACATGTACATGACACCCCCCCCCTCTGGTGACGACATTTATCATTGGCCATTGTCAAACATTACATATCTGTACATTTCATTATCGAGTTCATCCTCACCAAACTCGCAATAATAAACAAAACAAAACAAAACAAAACAAAACAAAACAAAAAATAAGCTCAGATAACAAACTGAATAGTTTAAAAAAATAAAAAAATATTTCGTCCGAATTTCTAATAAACTAAGATGTAAAAATCATCAATTATCCAATAATCAACACAAATAATAATAATTATTGATTTATTTTTATAAAATATCAATAAATAAATATTGACTTAAAAAAACCCAATAACAATAATAATATTAATAATAATAATAATAATAATAAATAATACAAATGATATGACAATAGAATTGATCGTGATCCTGTTGTTGATCTGATCTGGTAGGAGAATTAGGTTGAGAATCCGAGTTTTTGCAGTTGATAGGATGGGATATGATAGAACTTGCATACCGGCCGATGGCACTGACCCTTGAGGGCGTTTTTACAGACAGTCAGTTTGTTGTCCTTTACTTCCACATTTGCTGGCATGGAATAAATATATCAATCAATATCAATAAATATCAATTATTATCAATTATTATCATTCAATATCAATTATTATCAATCAATAACAATTATTATCAATATATATTATGGGGAGAATCGCCAATTTTTCATCAATCATAATAATTCTGGGATCAATATCATATTTATTATCATTATTATTATCATTATTATTTTTATTATTATTTTTATTTTTAACACTATTCTTTTATTAATATTATTATTAATATTATTTTTATTATTTTTATTATTATTATTATTATTATTATTATTATATTATTATTATTATTATTATTATAAATAATAATAATAATAAATTCACTTGAAAAAGGCAGTGCCGAAAATTTGTGACTATCAACAAACATCGATATATTACTGATTTATAGTCTTCAAACTCTCTTTTCAATTATTAATATTATTATTAATATTATAATTATTATTTTTATTATTTATTATTATTATTTACCTTCCTTACAATTATTGATTGGTGGCAGCAATCATGAACATAATTATTATATATAACTGGCGGCAATCTCGTGCACATAATGCACGTGTATATTAAAAATATCTTTGTCAATCATATAGAAACCACCTGAATGGTCAAGGGGGGCTGAAAGGGTGCCAAATATGAAAGCATTGCTACCGAGAAGCTCCAAAGGAAATTTTAGTAGATTAATATAGAAATGTTTTATTTTTATTGATTTTAAGGTGAAAATTTAATTGAAATTGCAAAATTATAACCGATAAATGGTGAGACTTACAATCTAAAAGATGAACATAATTACACGACTGATTACGCTTGCATTTGCCCTGGAGGAAATCCTTGCAGACTGGCAGCGTCTCCAGGATCTAATAGGGCAGTTATCGATGAACATGCTACAATCATTCAATGCTTACTGTGCCCTTGTCATTGATAAAGGCAACACTCGTCTCCTCAAATGGTCTCTGCTGAAATTCGGTGATATTTATTGTTCCTGGATCTAGAATCGTTAATGACAATAACAACACCAGAATGACAAATATGAATAAAAATCAATAATCTCAATAATGTAAACACGCATCGACACAGAATTATTTATCAATAAAACTGTGCAAATATGTGTTTATGACCATTGTCCGTCATCATTCACTAAATGTCATACTTAGCTCGGTCAATATACATAATATATCATTAGGGTTGTTCTGCACAGACTTGATGATTACAATGACTATCGCGACTTTGATTTACATTGTCATGACAAGAATAATAATAAATAATAATAATAATAAATAATAATAATGATAAATAATAATAATGATAAAAAATAATAATATTAATAATAAATATAAATGATAATAAATAATGATAATAAATAAAAATAATAATAATAATCATCTCAATCTCACGAACTGACCCTTCATAGGCTCAGATCTTCATAGTTTAACATCAGTTTATTCATTTTTATTTTGTTTACTGTTAGAAAAGCGGTAAAAGAGAGCAATGGTTATATATTATATTATAAGGTGCACAGTTGATTTTGATAATCCGTATAATATATTCCCTGTTAGAGACAGACGGTTAGATTGATTGCTACGGAAATAAATAGTGCATCTAACATATGAATCAATCAAAAGCTTTCAATGCACCAATAAAATCATTAGCATAACACGCATAACAATTATTCACCTGGCCAATGGAGTAGAGTCAAACGGATTAACATTTATTATTCTGACAATAGGACTTTCATTTTAATAATACAAGTCCGACTCAGTAAAAAATGCCCAATTTAAGCCGGTTAATGTATAACATGAATGCTGCTGGAAATATTGCCCCACCCACCCTCTCCATACCCTCCCTTCATTCATACTGCAAGTGATTCATCATAAAACATTTCTGGAAATCAATATGAAGTGCTCATCAATCAATACATCAAAATAACAATAACAATAATAATAATAATAATAGTACACCTTGTCTCAATGGTTTCCATGTTGATCTAAGACAAGGGTTGACAGTTTCAATTCTTACTGATTTATTATAGCACTTAATAAATTGAACAAATATTATTTCATTAATAAATTTGATGCTTTAATCATATATCTTAATCACATAGTACAAATGCAAATTCTTGACAGATAAATCCATGCGATATATATATATATATATATATATGGCAGTGGCCAGTAAATGCAATCCATCCATTCTGGTCTCATCAATTAGTAGACTACCGACCACACAGACATTCATTACGTAATCAAGACTCGAATTACTACAAGACTTTATCTTAGATATATTTATTATTACACCGGAAAGAGGTCATATAATAAAAACTTATTGATAGATCGTTGGCAATTATTGAAGCGTGAATAAATTACCATTGCTAATTAGTGCAATGTGGACAAATCAATATTCAGTGTCATATCACAATTCTCAGGGGGCTGCTAAATTTGTTCACTATTTTTGTCAATAAATTACTGACAAATAAAATTTGATCTTATTCTTAAACTACAGTGGAAATTGCTGTCCTCATTCTCCTATAAAATGCCTTATAGCACCATCATATATATTCGATATCGAATCATTAAGGCACAAATATAATTCACAATCAAGTCTAAGCCCATCCTATCAGGTTTCTCATTGCTTAGATCCCTTGATAAATTGTTGAACATGACCAAGTAATTAGTTAAAATTTTCATTTAGAAATGATTATTAAATCGATTGCAGAAATTATTAAATCGATTGCAATAATTATTAAATTGAATGCAATAATTATTAAATTGAATGCGACATTTATTAAATAGATCGAAACCCCCTATATTTCGATTAGTTATGAAGAACCTCTAGCCTAGATCTTATATCTAAATTGTAGAGTGATATTTGCCAAGATAATTAGCAAAGATGTGATCAAATCGAATCAGTTAGGAAACAGTTAATCATTCATTACTCATGGGTCAAGGATATAACAAGTCAGGCATGTAGAGATATTAATAGGAATATATCAACAGTAGGTCAGTGAGAGATGGTTATACAAATTTCCCCAATAATTGTCAACATATATAATAAAACGAACAAAGTAAAGAAATTGTTTACATTATTCAGATTAAGGATGTGGATTATTCACTACTAACCATGAATTTATTACTATAACAAAGTTCAAGCGAATCTGTATAATTGAAAAATAAACATATGTATTAGAGACTTAAAAACATTTAACCATTCTCTTATTGTCTGTCTCATATGGTGTAAATGTATTACCAATGAATAATATACATCTTATGTTATTTCCAACTACATTTTAGTCATTGTCAGTTTGTTACTAAATATTCCCCCAAATAATTACTGACAATTTCTGCTATCCGTTACATAATCAGAATAAATGTGATGATGTCATCATTTCCTGATTGTTTGCCAGGAAATATATTTAGTTTCTTGTGTAAATGTTATGTCAAATGTAAGTTTCAAAAATGACTTAAAAAGAGCTCTATTCCCTATAAACAATCCACCAATAACTTTTAATCTTTCAATTTCCAATTATTGGTGATAAATTGCTGTTACCTATCTCTGTCGTGGCTGTCCAGTCATTTATCCATCTAACATTCAAGAAAATAAGATCAACATAAGATCATTTCCTAAAACTCGTTATTGTTATTACAACCATACAACTTATATTCTGGCCTCTGTTTCCTTTTACTAACTTATAAGCCCTAGAATCTGTGGGAGAATAGCCATAGGTTCTCGTCTGGTGCAGATTATAACCAGTTTTATCGGGGAAGACTAGATGAAAATTAGGATCAAATTGTATTTCCCTGGCATAACTTTGCCTTAAATCAATGTTTCTGAGATAATTTCTTTCCTTAGGAATTCTCACGAGGCGTTTTCTGGTATATTCCATTTGCATTAGCATTTTAGAAACATATCCTTGGGAAATTGATATATTTTCATTTCTTAGTATCTGACATTTCTTTTAATCGCGCATTAAAATCTGCGAAATTCCCTTCTTAATATCTAAATTATTTTTTGTTCTCCTTCCCTTTTTATTGCCAATAATTAGTTCATAAGATTTCCCTTCAGAGATCTTGCCGACAAGCTTGGAAACAGATTCCACCGCCGTCAATTCTTCTTTATAAGCAATTTCCTTAACTGTTAAATGCTTTTCGAAATCCTATCTTATTCGTTTAAATATGTCCAGAGTGATAGCTTGCCTCTTTTTCATTAATTGTTGATTCGTATCAACATCAAATGCAGTAATTATTGTTTCATTTGAGAGCTCTTTATTAATATTATTAATATTTAGAAAATATATTAATTTAATGCTTTTTGAACTCGATATAAACTGGCCTTGAGTATACATGGAGCTATATTTAGTAATAATTGTGATAAATGTAACCCTATAACTAATATTAGGTCAATATTCCTTAATTCTGGAACCCCATAAACAGTTTATATACACAAAATGTGCCAAATAAAGCAAAATCAATAATCATTACATAACATTTGGGTTTGATTAATTAATTTAACCATTCTTTTATTGTCTGCCTCATATGGTAATACAATCTCATACACCTATCCCTCATTGTAAGATTTTTTCGTGCAATAATCTTAGACATTTGAACAAAGATTTGACATCTCCATTGAAAACTAATAAGGAAAGTTTAAAGTCCCGTTAAAATATCTCAAATTTTCGATTTACTATCATAAATAAATTGGATGAAAATATTTCAAAAACCACTCGGGCATAGCCGAATTTTTGAGAATTATCGTATGATTTTACACTTTCTTAATTCCTAGGAGAACCAAGGAACTTTTCGAGAATTTTATTAAGGAATTTTCTTATTTGAATTAAGAGGCAACTTTTTTATGAAGGATGTCTCGATAAATTATGTCGCGTTTCTAATGTTCCTTAAAACGAAAAAAAGCCTGTCAAAAAGATATCTTTTCTACAATTTTTCTAATAATTCCTGTTGGTCATCAAAGAGAATACATCCCTTTCGTTGTAAATAATCATTAAAAAAATCGAATAAAAAAAATTTCAAAATCCATTCGGACATAGCCGAATTTTTGAGAATTATCGACTGATTTTACATTTTATTATTTCCTGTGGTGAATACGAAACTTTTCGATAAATTTATCAAGGAATTTTCTTAATTGAATCAAGACTACTTTTCTATGAAGGATATCTCGATAAATTATGTCACGTTCTCAAGATAGCAAAAATTATTGATTGATTACACTTTCCTAATTCCTTGGGGAACCAAGGAACTTTTCGAGAATTTTCTTAGGGAATTTACTCAGTGGAATAAAGACGCAACTTTGTTGTGAAAGATGTCTCGACAAATTATGTCGCGTTCCTAATGTTCCCAATAATGTTATATATTAAGAAAAATGTCCCAAATAAAGCAAAATCAATAATCCTTACATAACATTTGGGTTTGATTAGTTAGCGAATTCTGATACAATTGCTGGTAATAGAACTGGTTGAGAAGATTCAATTGGGCAACATTAACTTGAGGATATGCATTTGCCATTGGATAAATCTTCTGTGCTGACAGGCCGAGAAGGGCGTCAAGGCTATGATGGTGATTGTTTGCCATGTTTGAGTTAGAGGTCAGCAGGGATTGTATCATGAGATTATTCAATGCTAATGGAGCCAGTTGAGAATACGGCGTTTGTATGGGAGTGGAATGCAGGAGATTATAAACATTATTAATATTTGTCCCAGCTAATCCTGCCATTGCCAATGGCGCAGGAGATTGCATCTGCTGAGAACTGCTATTGATCATTTGTGGCATCACATATGGAACTGATGCCACTGATTCCATGGCAACCAGCTCGCACTTCTCCGATGTTTTATCACTTTCTTCATTCTTCAATTTCTTCATGTCTGACAAACCAACATAGCTCTAAATAACAAAAAAAATCACATATTAACATCCCGATTAAATTGATATTGATAAATAACACCGAATACGTTGGTAAATTCAACACGATTCTAATTCATATGCTTCAATACTTGATTGATTATAACTATGAAAATCAAATATTATTGATTTTATAATAATCAATAAATCCAACAATTATCAATTTCAAAAATTACTCACAAAACAATCAGTAGTGTCAAATATATAACTTTGACAAAGTACTACTTATTAACTTATAATCGGTTGTAAGTAGTATAAAAAAAATTTTAAAAATAAAACAAGCATATAAAGCATAAAATCTAGAATTGGTTTTAAATTTTTAAATCAAAATAATCGGTGCTATTCTGTTAGAAGCAGGCTAAATTTACATTATTATCACTGCTAGCATGGATCATATTGCTGCTGCTGCTTGAATTTGGCCCAAAAGCTTCAGTGGCTACCCTTTTACCAGACACTTTTGTATCGGTAACGTAACCCCCAACAATCGGCTTTACTGCACTACAACCAGGTGATGTAGACACAATTAAACCAAGTTGGTTCAACGCAGAGTTTTTAGCAGAAACACCAGGCAATAAAGTATGCAAGGACACATTCGCTTGATTGGTTGCGGGGTTAGCCAATGTCTGAGCGGTTGCAACATTTAACCCAGGCAGCCAAGCTGAGGCGGCATTTACAGTATTTAACTGACGCATTACCTAAGTTATTTCAACATGCAATCAATCAAGAACGAAAATAAAAATTATAATAGACACAGATAAAGCAATAGCACTGTAGATAAATAATTAAATATTTAAGCGAAATAAAATTACTAATTTTAATATATTCAAATGTAAATCAATAAATTTAAAATTTAATTTTTCGAAGATAAATTAAACAAAATTAAATTAATATTATTATTATTGATTAATTTTTGGGAAATGCATTTTTAAAATATTAATATTTTACTTCCAATTTTGATTTGATTTGAGAATCTGACATAAGACCGGTATTGATTTGACTAGACAGCAAATTATGATTTGGGATATTAATGATTTCATGAGATCGGTTCAGGTGCAAGGGGTTGCGGATACCAATATTCAATCCCATATTATTCAATGCATTCTACACTCACAATTCTCGTTATCATATCCAGAATATCATTAAATTTATCTAACCCCATTCTTTTTGGAGTCATCTCCTCGTCGCAAAATAGCAGAGGCCAGCGCGTCATGCGGATGATAATATTTGCAATTGCCATGCTTACAATCCTTTTTCTGAAAAGGGAAATTTTAGAAAAATTTTTGCGATTTGACATTTTGATAATCAAAATTATTCAATTGGAATTTTACGACTTTTACTTGAAGAGGAATCCGCGTTTTGTTGGATAAATTCAAATCAAGAAAATTTGCATTAGAAAAAACAAGAAAAAATTTTAGTTCAAAATTTACCGTTTCGATCGGGTTCAGTGGCGTAGCTAGAAATTTTGGGCCCCTATGCAATGAGTCATAGATGGCCCCCCCTATACTCCATACACAAGTGAAATAGGTGCGGAGAACCATAGCGCCGCAGAAAAAAAATTTTTTTGTCCCCCTTTGGAAGCACAATTGAATTAGACCAGGATTTCCCAATTTTTTCCTGCGACGGAACACTTCGTAACTCTCGAAATTTTTATGGAACACCTTGTTTATTTTGTACGGTATGTGACCAGTGGCGTAGGCCTACCCAAGATTTTTTTAAGGGGAGAGGAGAGTGTTAATTGAAAGAATGGCTTATAGTTATAGAGGAGTTTAGCGCCGCAGACAAAACATTTTTTTGGGTCCTCTTTGGACAAACGATTTAATTAAATAATTAGAGCTCAATATACAATATAACAGTATAAATCGTTATAAAATGATAATGTATCAAGGACAAATGTGTATAGCCGACAAGCGAAACAATGTTTTTGACCCCTATATGAATGGGCGAATTACTTAGATAGCTAAAGTTGCTTGCTTATACAGTATATTATTAGCGAGGCAGAGGCAGAGGGGATTGCATAAATAGGTAAAATGCAGGTAAATAATGTACTTAGTGCAATAAATAAACAAAACAGTGGAGCTTTATTACATAAAACCACAAATCGATCATTTGGAGGTCCCTGTTGACTGGTACCGACCGTTGTTTTTTGAAGAAAATTAAGGAAACTTGGAAAAAAGCCCCCCCCCTATTTGCTTATTCTTGCTATATGGTAGCTACGCCACTTATCGGGTTTGGGTTACGTTATAAGCAATTGTTTGATTTTTTTGCTTTTTAAATAAAGCTTTAAATCAAAATATCCTGTGTTGCAAAGCGCTAATGTCAAATAAATATATTCAGGACTGGATCACACCGGAACATCACAGTTGACATGCGTTAATTTCTAATATTTAAATTAAAAATCTAGACGTACATTTAAAACTTGTTTTTGAAACTTAAAAAAATTCTGCGATAAATTTTTGTATTTATATTCCAATATGTTGTTCTAAATTCTTGATATTTAACTACAGCTATGTTATATTTTTTATCATTTTGTACTTATAATTGATAATTTACCTACTTCAGTGGAATTTATTCTAAATGCGGAATAAAGTCATTTTGAGAATGAAAAAAATGTTTTAGTAATTTTACATTTCAAACGTGAATTCCTTCCAAAAATATCATTCTAAATATTACCAACTATGGACATAATTATTATTTATGTAATCACTATTTAATCGGATTTTAAAATATGACAAATATAAGTTCAAATGTATGTTTTTCCAACTTTTTCTAAGTGTAATTAATAGAAAAATTAATATATTTTAACTGAATTTGTATTAGTTCGTTTTTAAAAAGAGCGCAATTTTTTAAGTTATTCCATAATAAAAATCAGCCAATAAAAATAAAGCGTAGATTTATTCAAATTTCATTGACAAGTCTGCATAGAAAAACTTATCCATAACCTCTAGGTAACTTTAAATAACTCAATAAAACTGTGAGCTCCACGTTAAGGTAAAAATTTCATGTTTAAAAACTCTTGCTCCAAAAACAAATAGACCATAAAAATATATATATATATATATAAATAGATCTGCTTTGCATTTTATTTACTTTAGAAATCATTATATAAAATTCAATTAATGCAAGGTTTAAATATAATATCGACAATATTTTATCAAACACAATTAATCAATAAATTAATTTAATGATTTTTAAATAACAAAATTAATTAAAATTCTAATTAATAAAAAATAAACGTACAATAAAATGTAGTTTCGAAATCTATTCAACCATCTAAATCCAATGTTAATTTATAGCAAACATTTAAAATTTTATTCTAACATCCTAAATTAAAACAATTTCCTAATCCGCCATTATTAACATTTAATGAGTTTGGAACATTTTAATTTGATTATTTTACTAATATAATTACGTTAACTTTCATAATCAAATTCAAAGAGTAATTATTAAATTCCAATTTCATTATTAAATCAAAACCTAAATAGCATGATACAAAGAACTATTTTACATTATAACTTAGTAATAACTATCGACATTAAACAACACTTTCAAGATATAAAATAATTTACTGAAAAATAATAATAAAATACCTTTATGTAATCATAACACACTGTCACATTATTATTTTCAATTTTCACAGTGCTTGGAGGATGAGCCAAAGAACAATTATCAACATTAGGGCATTCGCTTTTCAAATATAATTCACAGACATTCAATTTCAACCAACTGGAATCTCTATAATTGATTTGGGTTCCGTTATAATTAAACGGCAAAGAAATGGCAGCAGTGTTAAAGAACTGTGGAAGATGTGTTGCTGTTAAACTACTGTTAGCTGGCGTATTTGGAAATCTAAAAGATGATTAAATCAAAATCAAGCCATTTATAATAATTGTTGATAAATTTCTTTTAAAAACAAAATAAAACATTAATCACATTTAATTTACAAACCACATTTAACTTACATCATTTCAATTTGATAAAGCAAGCAATTTGATTTAAGCTAGGATCCAATTTAGCGAAAACAGCAAGGAGCAAATATTTAATGATATAAAAAAATTAATTTAAACCTTGAGAAAAATATTGCTTTTTTTAAGCAAAAGAGCAAGCGACCAAGTGTAGCAGCTTACAAATAACAAATTAATGATTTTCTTACAATAGATTGTGCGATTTTGTTAGTATTGATGCTGATCACTTAAGATACAGAATAAATGCATTTCGCTATTGTCATGATTTACCTTCACAATTCAATGTGTGTCATGTGATTGTGTGTGTATTATGGGTTAGTCATACCGGTATGTGCTTCATCACACCATGCATGTACCTGCGTGGTGTTGTATGTGTGCATGTGTAAACACACATTGCATTCTTTGTTTAATCTGTATTTGAGAAGTAATTTGTAATGATTCTGAGTGGTGTTAAGATTCTGAGTTGAATTCAAATCAACCTATAGCAACAGTTTATTACACACAAATCCAATCGCGACTTGCACACTCTTGTTTTACATTGTTACATTGATTAAGCAAAATTCATGAAACGTATGGAATGGTGGTACCTTATTTTTGATTGTTGGTATTTATGCGTGGTAAGATTTCTATATTTTACTTAAAGGTTTAATATATTTAATAAAGGTTTAATGAATATTTAAGGTTAGTAGCAACGTGTAGCACTTGTGTTGTTTATTTCATATCAATGAAAAGATTTGAAAGTTAATTTGATCAGTAATTGATCATCAGTTGAAATTTCAGTTAAATTGTTGACCAGTTTATCATTTGAAATTTGTTTTCAATTTGTCGTGAGCTTTGAAGTTTAAAAGTAGAACATATAATGAAGAGGATTAATTATTAATTTTTTAGTCGGAGATTATCTATGCAATTGGCTTATGTAATTGTTTAGCTTTTAATAAGTTATTATTCCATTAAATGATTTAGACAAGTCTATTTATGATTTTTTCTAAATTTAAAAATGTTTTAAATTACTAAAATTAGTAATGATAACATCGAGGCATATTAGTAATTAGTAAGTAGTATAGAATTAACACAAATACTATTTATCAGATTTAATGAAATTTTTAATACTTTAATTGAATACTTTAATATTGAAAGGAGCTAGTTGTGAAGGATATGTAGAGAGAATCATTTAAAAATATTATTGCTTGTTAATCAGTTTGACGCACTGAAAATCTTTGGTATACTGAGAATTAACCAATATTGTGGGATTAAAGAAGATATTTTTATAATAATTTCAGCATGTATTTAATCACAATCTGATTACAAGAATCTGTTATATAATAGAACAAGGCTCAACTCAATATAGCTCAATTATTTATTAGTTCAACTAAATAAACAAATATATAGTTTGTTTCAATATTTTGAGCTGTTGCGTAGTCAGCAAATTGAACTGTGTTAAGCAAAAATAATATAGGTTAGATTCGCGTGACATGGTTTAGGTAATTAAGCTTTATGTAAATAAATTAGGTGAAACAGTTGAATAAAAACGTATGTAATTATATAATGGTATTTTTTCCGGGTTTGAGTTTAATTATTAACGTGCTTTTGACTGCATGCCACAAATGGGTATCGAGCACTGTTTGCACTTTTCAACAATCGATTCGTTCGACAGGAAATGGATTATAATTCTTCTTGTGTTCTTGACTGAAATGACAAACTCAACTCAATAATTTTCATTTTCATTACAATTATCACAACTGTTTAATCTTCTATAACACGGCTGGACTGGAAACACATTTAGGCCTGGGAAATATCGGTGACGTAGGCCCACAATATTAAATTTAAGGGGAAAAATTACATTAGTAATTTACGGTTCAATATCCCCGTGGGCCAGCCCAGCACTGTTCTATAACATCGAGGTTTGTTTAACACGTTCACGCTGATACGCTGCGTTATTTATGTTATTGAACAAAAGTTATGTTTATAATACGTTATTAATTATAATTGTAATTAAAAATAAATGATTTTGATGAATATGCGTTAATTTTTCTAATAATACAGTCATACCCCGGATAACGTTGCCCCGAATAAAGTTGTTTCGCTGTAACGTCGGTCCACCATTATAGTCATACCCCACTGTAACGTTTTAAATCTATTTGATTGCGAATTTTTTTCTTAATTATAATTGCTTCGTATAACGTTGTTTCGGTTAACATCGCGTTTTTCTGGAACCATTTAACAACGTTAACCGGGGTAAGACTGTACGTCTATTAACTCAATCAAATACGTCCCACTGGAGGTACGCATCGCAAGATGTGACAGGTTAGTACGGGCATCAGGTGATCCGCGCAGGCGTGAACTTGTTTAACTATTGCAATTAGTAGGAAATTAACACAAATAGTATTTATCAAATTTAATGAAATTCTAAATGCTTTTAATGTATTGTGAAGGATATGTCGAGAAAATCCTTTTCAGCAATTGATTCGTTCGACAGGAAATGGATTATAATTTTCCCTGTGTTCTTGACTGAAATGACAAATTCAACTCAATAATTTTTATTTTCATTACAATTATCACAACTGTTTAATCTTCAATAGCGTTCAACTTTTAATTTCATTCTAGGAGCTGATGATAATACGGTAATCCAATTCAAACTAACGAATCTGATTTGACTTTAATACTATTTCACTGACTTCGTGAATGTTTCGCTTTGTCTAAAATCTTTGCTCCTAAAATTAATTATCAGGTTTCAAAAAGCGGAAAATCAAAAAAATTAAATTATTTTATGCCTGCTTGACAAAATGATACTATTTCTGTCAAGCTCGAGGAATTTGTTTACTGTACTGATCAAATTGGTTGGTTTATATCAATTAATTAATTAATTAGAATTTCTTAAATATTGGTGAGTGGAGTTATCTTTATTTCCGTTGCTATGGTTATGAATTGATTGCTATGTCGTCCTAAATATTAAATGATTATTACTTATCTGACCAACATTATACCCATGATTACTGCCCTTGACAACCACGTTTGAACTATATAATGTTGCCGAAAAGCTATTGGTGGGCGAGCTTCGTTATCAAACTACTCAATGAACTTTCACAAACGGGTACCTGCCTACTGATAAAATGATTTACTTTATTTTACCTTATTAAATCTTTCATCTTATTATATTCTGCCCTCAATTCCCACCTATCTATTCTTACTCAGATTTCTTACCCACACTACTCAGGGAATTATTTATCTTTTAATTTACCAGGTTCTCATCTCACTAATATCCTATAAAGTAATAAATAATTGATCATAACAACGAATACGTCTATTTCATCATTACAAATAACTTATACTTTACGAATCTAAGTCGACTTCAAAACATTGGTTGAATATGTAAACTTTGCTAGACTAAAAATAATGTCTGTCTGATTCGATTTTCTTTAGATGAATTCTTTCGGTTCCCATTGTGCATATGTAATTGTAACTTTAGGCCCTCCTGCTCTGGGATATGATGAATTGGTATGATGTTTCCTGTCTCGGTCGACTTGATGCTCGGAATCTTACGCCGAAGCTTCTAGTTCTTACATATGTTTGTGATGGTCTTATCTTGGGAACTTAGAAGTAGACGCTGTTCTCTATTTTCCGAAATCAGAAGGTATATAAGCAGAGATAAAAGTAGATCATAGCTAAAAACTATAGATAAGCCAAAGAAATATAAAAACCATAAACTATAGAGAAGCTAGAACTCAAAGATCAGAAATCATATAACAAACAAAAGAAGAATTATTGCTAAATAAGATTATAAATGTTGTGTTAGTGAAAAGGCATCAAACGTTTCAGATAGCTTTTGAGCAGTTAACCTTTATTAAACCTTTATTAAAAATATAAAACCCAACTATATTATCAATAATAGCTAGATCTATGCTTTCTAACCCACATTGAGTTATCGAGCCCCCTCTCCCCTGTACCATAAAAGTTTATAGTATTTTACGCATTTTCACTCTGACATTTTTTGAATTTAGATTATTTGATTTTTGAGTGTGTTACTATATTTTCTGATTATAGTAAGGGCACTTTTAGTCGCAACGTGCACTTTACACTATCAAAAATTCCAATATTGATGTGTCAAATGTGCAAAAAATGCAATTTTTATATTTTAGTTTTATCGAACTGAAGTGCGAAGATTTGAGATTTTTGAAAATTTGTTTCGGCAAAAATATAAAAATTTTTATGATGAAGATTCTCATATCTCTTCAAGAATTCGGTGGCGGGAAATTTAAATTTTACGAGGAGAAATATTTTTTCTAGTAGAAGATAATTTGAAATTTTTGTATTTTCATTGAAAGATGGTCAAAAAATATGTCAAACATAATTTTATGAGGTTTCTTTTGTCTTATTACAGTGCAAAGGTCTCTGAGAAATTAAACGAATCGCCAGTAGCTCGAGGAAAGAAAATGGATAGTCTAGCGAAAGGAAGCAAATGAGAGTTTAACTTAGTGATAACTAAATATATTCGAATCTAGCGTACCATAAAGGGACATCTCCGTCGTCTATTTCGTAATTTACAATTTTATTGATCTTCTTGAGCTTCTTCATTGACCTCTTCCAATGGTTTTTCTGATAATTCTTTAGGTCTCTTAGTTACTTCTACCATGATTTCTTTCGCTGTTTTGTTGACAATTACTTCTTCAGAGTCAATGTCAAGTATTTGTTTCTTAAATGGTATAATTGATTCCACATTACGAGCTCTTATACTTTAAAAAGTTTCCTTTTTTTAAATTAAATTGATTTAAATGGCTTTATCATCATTGTAAAAGTCTATAAAGGAGCATGAGTAAAAAGCGTGTCATATGAGGCAAACGCTTGACGTTTTGTACTGCGGATATAGTGTACCTTAATGTTATATCAAAATCAACTTGTCATTTTTTTATTATAATTATGTTAGGTTCATTGGCTAGATAAAAGATTAACACTATTTGCACTATCTGACTCCAAACGATATTGCGCGTTTAAGTAAATAAAACAACTCGATTTCAGTAATAAAAATATATTTAAATTACAAATAAAACAGATATGATTTACACAATTTATAATAAAACACTCGCAAATACAATTATATCAATCCCTCGATTTACGCGGTTTCACTTTTTTACGCGGTCATAAAAAATAATATTTTTTATGACTGCGTAAAAGTGAAACCGCGTAAAATGGTACTGCATAAATCGAGGGATTGGTGTACCCCCAAAAATGCCTTTCAAGACTATGAAATAGAAATATTGGTTTTGTCCAATCGTCCTCAGGTATTTCTAAGATGGCGAAAGCGGAATTTTAATTTATCTACAGTTTTGCTCAGAAGTGAAAAATAAAAGATGAAGGATTTCAAAATTTTACGCGATCATTTGCTTCCTATTAAATGGTCAAGCATGACCCTCTCAAATGTTAAAATTTCCAAAGAAAAAACTAGACAAAGTAGTTTCACAAATAGAACTGTTGTCCCAATTCCTCGCTCAAGTTTTACGACGAGTTCCAAGCAACTGTTCCAAATGGTTTAATCAATTTCAAACTGATAACCGTTTTCTGTTGAATGAAAATTGGTAACAACGTTTATATCACTATCAG
Organism: Schmidtea polychroa; assembly: GCA_959609185.1. NCBI lineage: Eukaryota > Metazoa > Platyhelminthes > Tricladida > Dugesiidae > Schmidtea > Schmidtea polychroa. The sequence goes on along the minus strand of CAUHTR010002592.1, from coordinate 30,499 downwards.
GTAAACTAACTAATAAACTACCTTTTCGATCTGCTCAATGTATTTCCACATGGTCATTAATTTTATACTTGTTTAAAATTGACCTTCCAAACAGCTAAAATCATCATAGTGGTTCTTTCTAACATTGACCGGGTAAAAGCTACTAGGCACCTGTGTTGAGTATTTTTGGGAATCATTTGTCTTTGTCCTGAGATTTCTCCTAATCCTACCATGTCAGCTCCGAAACGGCTGAACATAAGCATAAAAGCTGGGAAATTTTCTGTGCCTTTTGAATCCATATCATTGAGACTTTGAATGACTTTAATAATATTTCTCCGAATATCTAATACATATATCCAATCTTCTAGCAACAAAATCCGTTCAATAGATTTCATGATATTTTATTTGGATTTATTTGGATTTATTTCGTAAAAATGTAAGTTAGATATTTTTATAATTATAAATAAATAAAGTATTCACCAAACATTTATTTTTTAAGACATTTAGGAAAGAATGGATAAAATAGTTTTTTTAAGTTTTTGTAATCTTCTTTCGAATTTTGTCTTTTTCTGTAATTCTATGAAAATATTAATTTGTTAAAATAATTTATTAAAATTTACGATTTGCGATTTTATTCCTGCAAATTCAAAGATGTCGAAGGACCTTCTTCAATATCTGTAAATCTAAAGAAATTTTATATTCTAAATTATTTTATAATTAAATCTTACGATGTATTTTCTTCTTTTTCCCTAAAGCTCAAGGTAGAGCAGTCGGAATCTGATTGAAAAGTTTTTTTGTACATAACTTTTTAAATAATTTGAAAATATTGATATGTTAATTATATGGTAATCAATGTTAATTTCGCAAAAATAACACTTTATTAATTTTGTATGTATTTTTCATTATGTGTGCTGTGCTTGCATGCTTATTTTCTCTCACTTTTTAGATTCCTATAATAAATATGTTAACTTTCGCAGCATTAAATTTTTACACACAGGTAAGTTTGCGTGTTCCTATAATATATATTTATTGATTTCTTTTTAGATTATAGGCTGTTATATTTCGCAAACGGGTTTAGTATTTTCCCTATCCGATCTATTTACCAAATATTTTGATATTTATAGTTGCACTCAAATTTAATATTCCAAATTAATATGCAGATTTCATACGTTGGTCATGCTCAAATTTCACATTAGAAATGCGTTGTCCTGTCTCTTGGTCAGTCTAATGTCTCCCTTATATATCAAGTTTTTTTTATTTATTTTTATTTATTTATCCAATTATGTTATTTTCCACCAATCTCTGTTGAGCTAACCCTACAAAAATATACTTTTTAATTAATTATTTAACTTTAGTTTTAACATGTTTAATTACATACAATTTAAATTTTGTTAAGCCCTTGATGGGGAAAAATACAAAAATCTAACATTTCCTTTTGATAACGTCATAGAACAGAGAAATCTTCCCACAATTTCAATCATTCAATTGATGACCTTCTCACGGTAAGCTAGAACTCAGTGTAGTAAATTAGTGGCCAAATACTTCTATGGGTAGTTTTACGGCAAGATGGATCAAAACAGAAGGCTGGCCTGCAAAATGTGAGAGAAATGGGCAACGTTCGTTGGGTCCGCCATTCAATGCAAACATCCAATTGATCATATCATCGACATTATATAAATAAATCCATTTCCGAAATTCGAATGTATGTTGTAAAATATGTTCAGAAACTTCACAACAAATGGTCATGCTTGATTGTGTTAGGAGTTGCCATTTTGTTAATCGTCAATTACTTTATATTGAAAGATGGAGTCCTAATATCCCAAGATACCACAATCAAAAATGAATCCGATGTTCCAGTGATATTTTCAGACAAGGTCCCAAACCAATTTGTCAAAGTGTACAAGTCAATGGAATTGAGAGGTATTTCAAAGGCTAGATTCAGTTGCGGGACAAAGTTAATACCAATATTTGTTTATTACAACTTGGATCCAATTTCTAGAAGTATTTTATTCAAAAACATTTGGAATGAGAGAAAGATCCAGAGCATAGTGAAATTCACCGAAGACCTCGATTTTCATTTCATCGACATCGGATGTGGCATAGGAACGTTTACTTTGAGTATGGCCTGTCGAGGTTATGATGTCATTGCAGTCGACGCCAATATTTATAGTCTTAGAAGACTGACTTATTCAATAAAGATTAACAATTTTGATAAGAAAGTCGTTGTTTTACACAACGCTATTTCAGATTCGTATTATTTTTACGGATTGAAAATAGAAAATGATAATTTTGGCGGCGCAAAGCTTTCTAAGTTGACAAAATACGAAAGCAACAGTGTAAGAGGAATCAGGTTTGATGATATCATTCCGTTTTTGAAACACAAGAATGTTGTAATTAAAATAAGCATTGACGGGGGTGAAATTGAAGCATTTCGTAGGGCGAATACTTTGTTTGAAAATTTCAATGTTTTAGCAGTTTATATGGACTGGAGCACAATCGCTGGGTCAAGTAAATCCCAGGAAATTATTAAACTGTTCCGCTCTCACCACTTGTACCCGTTCACCCTTGCCGGGGATAAATTACAAATATCTTACGGAGCACGATGGCCCACTGATATCGTATGGAAATTTTGAAAGTTATCCCTTTTATTTTAGTTTTGATAAATGTTTTTTTTTCCAAAACATCTATAACTCTAAAAAAATTAAGTAAGTTCTTAGGAGATTGTTTTTTATTGAAGGAGTGTGGATGGAAGTATCAATGTCAATGGAAATAAGGAAAGATTTGATTAAAAAATGAATAAAGAAATTATTAGAAAAAAATTATAAAATGAAATTTAATAAGTCCAAAAGTGAGTAAAAAGTCGAATAATAGATGAAAAAAAATTGTAGTAAAAATGTATTTTTTTATTAAACATTAAATTTAAAATATAACTTGACCTAATTTTAAATACCGTATTTACGGCCGATTCAACAAGATGACAATTTAGCTTGGCTGGTATATATATGTATGTCCTTCAGAGTACTCTTCACAAAACAAAAGAATTGTCAGGTGGTTCTGAAAAATATTATTATAATGCAACGAAAGGAGGAGTTGATACCTTACAGTACTCGAAGAAAAACAAATAGATGGTCAATTACTGTTTTTGCAAATATATTAGATATATCTATATCAAATGCATTTTTTTTATTTACAGCTGTTTGTCCAGATTGGAATATAAAAAAAATTATCGAAGGCGAATTTTCATTGAAACGGTGGGCGAATTATTGATAAAAGAACAAATGACAAGACGGACCCATTTGCCACGAGCGGTTAATTGCCAACAATTTATGTTAGAACAAAAATGCACAACTACATCTCCTTTAGAAGTACCAACAGCAAGGATACGTGAGTAGTGAGAAGTGAGGAGTATAAACCAAGCCAAATATACAGTATTACGTAATATTTGTATGGGTACCCTAGGGGGGGTGGTATGGTGTTACATAATTTTGTAAAATTACGTAATCACATATGGAATGACGTAATTATATTTTGATTACGTAATGATTGTTTTTTTAATTTACGTCATAATTGACCCCCCTTATGTAATAATTGACCTTTGACCTCTTACATCATATTTAACCTTTGACCCCTTACATAATAATTGACCTTTGACCTCTTATGTAATAATTATACTTCATTAGAGTAGTGAGGAGTATAAACCAAGCCAAATATCCCTGGAAAAAATTCAATACATTTTGATAGAGTAGTGAGAAGTGAGGAGTATAAACCAAGCCAAATATACAGTATTACGTAATATTTGTATGGGTACCCTAGGGGGTGGTATGGTGTTACATAATTTTGTAAAATTACGTAATCACATATAAAATGACGTAATTATATTTTGATTACGTAATGATTGTTTTTTTAATTTACGTCATAATTGACCCCCCTTATGTAATAATTGACCTTTGACCCCTTACATCATATTTAACCTTTGACCCCTTACATAATAATTGACCTTTGACCTCTTATGTAATAATTATACTTCATTAGAGTAGTGAGGAGTATAAACCAAGCCAAATATCCCTGGAAAAAATTCAATATATTTTGATAGAGTAGTGAGAAGTGAGGAGTATAAACCAAGCCAAATATACAGTATTACGTAATATTTGTATGGGTACCCTAGGGGGGTGGTATGGTGTTACATAATTCTGTATAATTTTATTATAGATATATATTTATTGAATTATAAACGTATATAAGAAAAAGTCATACATACATTTTTGAACCCGAGTACTATAATGATGACAATGAATGTGATAAACACTCGGTTATAATTCACACACAGATAATAATAATAATAATAATAATAATAATAATAATAATAATAATAATAATAATAATAATAATAATAATAATAATAATAATAATAATAATAATAATAATAATAATAATAATAATAATAATAATAATAATAATAATAATAATAATAATAATAATAATAATAATAATAATAATAATAATAATAATAATAATAATAATAATAATAATAAAACCTTTTAATAACTAAAAAATTCGCAACAATAAAAACTTTGACTATTTCACAATAAAATAGTCTAAAGAATACTTTACAATAACAACGTAAAATAAATGATACAAATAAGAACTAAAACAATAATTATATTAAATAAAATTTTATTTTAATACAAAATTTATTCAAGAACATTTTGATGTTCCCTTTCATATGGAAAGTGTGGGTGACCATAATCATCATTTGGGAAATATGGTTGAACGTATTGATCATTTTCTTTGTCCGGATCACTAACTTCAGCATTGTTACTATGACCCATAACCGTGTTAACTATTTTATAATGACCATATGCTACGCTTTCATTTTTATTTACCCAATGCCTCTTATCATCATTATTAGTTAGGGCTAATTTTATATTTTTTATTGTGAATAACTGATGATTTTTACTTACTATTCGAGATTGTGGTACTGAAATCATCGAATTATTATGATAACAATCAACGTACCATTGATGTTTTAAGTCGGTACCCTTCAATGTTATTCCCTTAGCCTTGTTGCTCTCTTTATCACCCAAAAGGCTATAGCATTTAGGCCTTAAAAACACCCATTCCTTATATCTACCCCCCTTTATTTTCATCTTTGAATTTACCAATGACGGAATCAAGAGCTCTTGAATATAATTCATGAGATGAATCATAATTCGATGTATCCAGCATGTTATCTCTTACCATAGCTGGTAAAAGCACATCTAATTTGCATCCTTTAACCTCTAAAAAGAAGGAATCAGTGTCACCTGCAATAATATTGATTTCACAGCTAAAATCATCTCGATATTTTTGTAAATCAATATATTGCAACTGATACATACGTAATTTGGATAGATCCAGTACAGATTGACCAATGTAACTAGGTCTATCCAAACACACTGAATCCTTATTTAATAGAACGGCTATTAAGTCATGATCTATTTTATAAGTCTTTTTAAATGTGGGTTTAGAGGAATAAGTAATCAGTTTAGAAGCTGAGTTACACAATCTCAAGTTCAATCGTTTCTTCAAATTTTCGACTGTCTTTCCATATAAACTATTGTTAAGAAGCTTAAAATAGTTTTTATCAAGAGTATTTGTTGACACAGCTCGAAGTTGGGTGTTTGTGTCAATGTAATTTTTGAATATAGTAGACTGATGAAATTTGATAGCCCTGTGAATTTGAGTAACTTTTACTCCAAGAGAAAGATAAAGTTGTAGAAGTTTCCAATGAAGAACATAGTTCTTCTTGGGTAAATGTGTAAGCATCAACTTCTCCACTTTAGATCCTGGAGCACACATTTTTTCAGCTGCAACCGGAAAATCATTAAGTTTATCGTGAATAGATGTTGGAATATCTAGATCCACTTCCATAGTATACCCATATGAAAGTGAATCTAGATCAATAGATTCACAGTCTTTTAATAAATTAATTAATTCAGGCTCATCCGTCACCCAAGAAAATTCACCCCTAGGTAGTTTTTGGCTAAGAGCCCAGCCGTACAAATTATTAATATCGATATATAGAAGTTCAGTATTTTCATTTGTATTAACATAATGTTTGTTTACAAATGTCAACCCCCCTCTTATACCACCCTCAAAGAAATTAAACATCTCCATGTCTTGAATCAACTCGATGGGTTCGTCTAAAGTCATCAGAGCTGAATTCCAAGACATACCGGGAATGCCCAAGAAGTTTAAAGGTTCAAGACGATTATGAGCTAAAGATTTATTTCGAAACTGCTGGAAAAAGTCAGCTAAAAGAAAGACATCTAGTTTTAGATAGACCATCATATAATCACAAAGGTTATTACAGTTGGTTTCCCTCCATATAATTTCAGCCATAGAATATTCGTCTTCAGTAACACCATCCCAAATTGGCGGTAATTGGGGAGTTGACCGAAGCACTTCAAGACTAGTGGCAAAATTATATGGGAAAATTCCTTTATTATTAACAATGGTTCCCTTAAATTCTGATCGTGTTATCGGTAAATTAGTAAGAGTTTTAACAGCGTCATTTAACGAACTATTAATAAATTGGCAGGAATCGATAAATTTAATATTTAAACCACCTATTCTCGCAGATAATGTTAAGAACTTTTCAGTTGTCGTTGGAATGCATGAAATATTCCAAGATTTAAAGCTACTCAATCCGTATTTGAGGATATGATGAAGATCATACCCTCGCAAGTTATGGAAAACAATTGGAAATTCATATCTTATTTGACGAGAATTATTACAAGTTGAACAAGCTGCTCCCAAATATTTACCAGTAAAGTGATCATGATCTTTAGTCGGGTTTACTAAAGTTTTCTTGCAAAGATAACACATAACTGCGGAAGAAAAAGAAATAAGGTCAGCATCTGTAAAAGTAATTTTCTTTTTCGAATTTTTATAAAAATAAGGTAAAACTGTTTTCATACCAATTTTTTCAATCTCTTTAAGGAAACTAACAATACAATCTAACCCTAAAAACTTTTATATAATTTAGTCCCTGTGAAATTATTTATTAGCAAAAGACCTGCAGAAATCGGCAAGTGCCTTTGAAAGTATCTATTATCAGTAGGTAAGATAGCCTCAAAGTCAGCGTAAACCACAAAAGGGGGAGTAACTGTTTTAGACCAATCATTAAAATATAAATTCTTATTTAATGGTAAAGTATATAAAGTTGTTCCTAATTGATTTTTCTCACATAAACCTTTATGTTTATCTAAAGATTCAAGTGTACGGAAGCCATTTAAACAGCGATTACACCACAGACTTTGAATTCGAGTACTAGTAACAGTAGAATTACGACAATTTAAAAGTCTATCAAGATTAGTGACTCCTATATAATGAAAAGAATCACTGCTTTCCAACAAAATTAAATTAATCGGTCTTCCGCCTACAACTTTCGATCTATGTATGATGTCAACATAAGGATGTTTTAATACTTCAGAATTATTTAAAATATTCACTAAAGCATCCTCATCGTATGCAAGAACATTAATCGAAAGCCCTGGATTTTTATCTTCAAATTTAGGTATATTACAGAGACGCATCGGTAAGTCAGAAGGATCAAAGACTAGATCAGACAAATTATAATTACTAATTCGATTTTTATGATTGCCATCAACGTCATCGTATTTCAAAATAGCCAAAATGCTATAGATGAAACACAAATCATCCGTATTGTTAATATTTATTACGCAATGTTTATTTAATAATGATTTAGGAGTTGGAAGAGAACCCCTCCCACTCAATCTACTTATTTGAGAAAATTTTGTAATAACAAAATGTATTTCTTTAATTTTATTAATAATCCAATTACTTCCCTTTTCATTAATTAAAGTAATTTTCTCATTGAGAATAGCAATACCTTCATCTAAAAAGGTATCACTCATGGGTCTTGCAGAATTTGAAATGACGAAAGATTGAAATTCTCCATCTTTTTCAAATTCCACTTCTATACAAAATTGAATCTTTACAGAACCCATTTCTCTGGTAACGTTATTAAATTTATTAATTAAGGGCGTGGGTACGGTTAAAGAATTTAAATTTAAATTTTCAACCATCATTTTAACTATGGCATGTGATTTACGTAAATCATAATTTACAACCGGTTCTAATGATCCACCATATTGTATCGTACTATCATTAATTATTTCGGCATCAGAGTCAGAAAGAGTTATTATATCAACTCCATTTTGAGAGTCAGATAGAAAATCTATATCCACATCATTTTCAAAATCAGGAAGAGTTACCATATTATTTAAAACTACATCATCGTCTTCAGAATCCGAGAGAATAATAATTTGATCATTATTATTTAAATTTTTAATTTTAGATGGACGAGGGTTACTTATAGGCAAATCAGATTTCCTTTTATTAATTGAAAAATTAATTGGTAATTTAAAAATTTGTTTTTCTTTAAAAGATTAAATCGATTTAGATGATCTTTATGTTGATCATAAAAGTTAGAATAATTTAATTTTCAGTGGAATTACAAATGGGGCAAACAAAATAAATAACACGGTTATGGGTTGGCCATAGTATTTTTCCATAGTTTTATGACAATCTTTGTCATGAAAGGATGAATTACAAAACTTTGGATATAAGATACCTAAGTTTCAAAAGAAATTATCAAAGGATTGCATTATAATTAAAAATGAATATATGAAAATGAATATATGAATATCACAAATTGATTATTAGAAATAAATATTTAAAAATCAAAAATACTATACACACATAAAATCTTTCATCCAATAAAATTAAAATGATTTGTTAAAAAGAATCTAATTGGTCAACTCGATTTTTAAAATTAATATATATATACTGAGTGCATGAAATTATTATATTTAATGATGCAACAATATAAAAGTAATTTTATTATCATTATCTAGTATTGCTTAATCATTATTCTAGAAAGTTCAGTGAAAAAGATGGAGAAACAAGTAAATTCAGATATAATAAAGTTAATTCTACAGGAAAATTCAACATCGGCAGTTAATCTTATTAGAAAATCTCCTGTTCAGTTCCTACAATATTCTATGGAATATTTAAAATACCCAATAACTTATTCATTTAAAGTAAATATATTTATATCATTTAATCAAATATTAATTAAATTTTTTATTAGGAACCTGTAACTTTGAAACAGAGTTTATATAATATACAAGTAGGTAAAATTGGAGATATCGATAGAAAAAATATTTTAGAATTATTGTTGGCTATCAATAAAAATATTCAATTCAATGAAAACTTTACATTTATGAATTGTGATAAAGATTATGCTTTAGAAAATATTAAAAAAGAAAATGAAAATTCACATTTTATGATAAAAATTCAAATTCAGGGTTTTAAAGAAGGAAAAGAAACAATCAGCCCTATATGGAAAATAATTGATACTAATATATTATAAGTCTTTATTTGTTTCTTATGTTATGGTATACATTATAATTTAATTAAAAATATTGCATTTAAAAATTTTTTTTTATTGATAAATTTAAATTGATTAAATAAAATAATTAAATTTAAATAAAATCATAAATTATTATTATCTAATAAATTCAAAATTGTTTTAATTTTTACTTTTAGTAAATTAAATTAAATTCAAATTTGTAAAATAAATTAAAGTGAAATATAATATTTAGATTAATATTAATTTAATTAAAATGAAAATATCTTTAAATACTGAAAAATATATATAATACTTACATTTTATCATGTTTGCATTAATTTTCTTGGAATTATTTCGAACCATTTTATCATTGTTGGTGTTTAAGTTTTTGTTCATGTTATTTGAGTGGTTGCAAATCTTGCTATTGACGTTGTTCATGTTATTTGAGTTGTTGTAATTGTTGTTGTTGTTGCAATTCATTACCTAGAAAACATTATAAGAGAATTATTAATTAATTAATTACATGAAACTTACAAAAGTTTGGGTATTGATAAAAGTGACTTTTAAATGAATTGTTTTCATTTATATACTACATATTACACAACAATGATTCAATAAAATAGTAACCAATAAAATTCAAGAAACCAAACACGTAATCACATACCATTAAATTATATTTACTAGTAGGATGACATAAAAAATTACAAACTAACAAGATAATATTTATTTGATTAAATTTTCTTATATTCAAAGATCTTTCATTGACTTCAACCACGCTAAACAATGTTGCCCACATGTTTTTGTCAATGGACTTTGATAGCGAATTTTATTATATTCAATTGGCATTAACAATGATTGAAGTTTTGATATTAATAGAGGAGGATAATAAAACCCCATGGGATCAAATGCATATATTTTTTCCGGTTTCACATAAACTGCGAGCCAATGCTCTCCCTTGAGATTACAAGATTGAGTATTTACAATTAAAGCCTTGTTTACATCAATATATGGTATTTTATCTAATGGAAAAACTCCAAGAAATTCAGCTCCGAACAATCTTCGACCTATGTATTCAATCTGAATAGAACTATTATCAATAAATTAAAGTAATAAAAATGAAATTCTTACTTCATTTTTAATAATTATTGTTTCCTAATTTGGTTTATAGTTCAAGCCAATCATTTTCAAACTTTATTTACACTAGTACTGTACGATTGGATGTAATTTGAATCTCTTTTTCAAAGACGCCATAGACTATTACAGAAATTGATTCTGTTAGAGGTGTTCCAAATTTAATATCAAGTCTTAAATTTCCTTGCTGTGGCAATTGACTTTGATTAAGATCAAAGTCTGGAGCCAATACAAATGTAAAGAATGGATACTTTTCTTTAAAGTCAGACATACTAATTCCACAATTAATATTCTTATTAAGGTAACCCATGTTTCTAATTATTGACTGCATATAACTTGTACTATAATTATCATTTTCAAAATCTTGACTATATTTTTCACGATAGTCGCTTCCTTTCAATAAAGTTATTGATTTTACATTATTGTGGTCGTACATTGAATAAGAATTTGTTAGTGATCCATTATTTCTTTTATTTCTTTGAAATGTTACAAGGATAAAATTTGGTAATCGCCGATCACCAAAGATTTGTTCTTTATAAAAAGAAGAAGATCCAGTAGGTAACGAAAATTCGACAACTTCCTTGCTTCTCAAAGGATAAATTGCATTTCTTGAAGCAAGTCCAATTTGATGACCAGCTAAAACGGATGGTTCAACTCGAACTCTTCTTACCATTAATTTTGCATCTAATAATTCAATTTTAGGTTCTACTTTTGTACATGTTAAACTATGTGATGGACTTGATCTCGTCAATTTAATTTGGACACTAACACCAGGTAATAAATATTTTGGTTGATCCATAAAATCAAATTGTATTGGTGAACATAATGAAAATGGTTTAGATTTTGCAATCCACGCTTTTCTTATATTATCATCTTCACTGTACCCCATACCTTCTAAACATGTACGTTTTGTATCATGGTTGTAATTTAATATGGTTTCGATTAATGCTTTATGAGCAAATGTATCATTTCCTCCTTCAACTTTAATAGAATTAAAAATTAATTCAGCTTCTTTAAAAAGAGTTTGGAAAAAGAAATTGTTTGCAGTTACAACAGAATCATCAGAAATATTTTCACCTACATTATTTACAACTTTCAACTGAAGATAAAGTAAAGTATCATTCAAATCTAAATATTCGGTTTGAGATCCGTTAATGTAAAATTGAATTGAAGAGGTACCAGTATCCGTAATTGAATTCGTTGGATACATATCTTCAAATGAACCATGTTCAATTACTGCTTGAGGTGATGGTCTATCAAAAATACATAATTCAGATTTTGCACTAATCATTTTTCGAATATAGTTCCAAAGCCTTTCATTCTTTTGTTTATATGCTTCTTTAAAGTTTTTCTGCGTTTAATCATTCCACCTTTTTGTTCATTCTCTTGTTTATTAAAAACATCAGATACTTTATTAATTACAGTAGGCAAATGTTGAATTACATCAGGTAGGGAATGTTTAATTTCAGATAAAACATTTGATTTTAAAGCAGGTAGAATTTTTGAATTGTTATTTATTACATCATGTGCAGTTTTCATACCAAAATTACCTATGCGTCTAAGAATTGGTAAAGCAAATCGACCTATTGTTTTTAACCAACCTGTTCCATATTGTTTACCAACAAAATATGGTAAATCTCCACCAGATTGACTATTACTATAAAAGTTTACAATATCAGGATTATTCATTTATTTTACGAAAATGTAGTGTTAAATGTGTTTTGGTGTCTTTTGAAAATTTAACTAAATTTCCACTATCGTTGCGAATATTAATTTCAATGTTGTTTATAGATGAAGATGAAATTGGAAGGTACATTGGGTTCTTTATTTCTAACTGTACTACCTCTCCCTGTTCATATCTTTTAATCCATATTGATTTTAATAGAGGAACTCTTACATCACCAACATTTATTGGTTCAATGATATTAGAATAAATAAACATTTGTTGATGAATTTTAAATATTTTTGGTATTTTCACACCAACAAAGTCTTTTTCATTATAAGATTGATTCTTTAATCCTAAAGCTTTTGTCAATTTTTGATCAAAGGTGATATTTGAAATATCATCTACAAGTGTTATTTTTACCAATTCTTGATTTTGAAGATTTATTTCTTTAAATGGAGATGGATTAATTGTCATTAAATACCCTCGCAACTCTGATAAAGTAGTTAAGAATAATTCATCTTCAAAATAATGTTCGAATTTTGTCTTGATATCGTAATTTATAGTTATCCCAATTTGTTCAATGATATTATTTTCAGTAAATTTAGGTAATTTAATTCGACAATGGTCAGTTTTGCTAATGATTGATATGGTTTTTAATTCAAACTTAGATGCATGTTTGGTGTCAAGAAATGATATTTTAAATGGAAAATGTGGACAAACTATCACTAAGTTTTCATATCTTTCCAAGAACACATCAACATCTGGATTATATGTAGAATTTAAAATTTCTAAGATTTTGTTTTGATTATCAATTTTCAAGTATTTAGTTTCTTCGCATGATTTTTTAAATTCGTATTGTACCCATGAATTACTGTAATACGGAAAATGATTATACACAAATGTAAAATCAATCAAAGCTACTTCCCACTTCCCATTCAAATAAATTGGGTTTTGAAATTCAACTTTAAAATTACTAGCATTATTATCAGGATAAATAAGAGGACAACTATTACTAGGTAAAATCATATAAAACTGGTTTTCCTTCATAATATTTATTTAATCAATTGGTTTTCAGATATCCAGCTAGGATGTTTATAACCATGCCATTTCACATAGTATTGTTTATATTTCCCGTCCGATTTAGTTTTTAAAATCTCTTGAATTCTGAAGATTGTGGGTGATGGAATGACTTGTAGTTCTGGTTCGTAGAATTTGCCACTGACTTGATCGTTTTCATTATCTGTAATAAAGTACATGACCGGATTTTGATTAGTATCTATTTTCGATATTTTAAAAACTTCATCACTCCAATTGTTATCAAAATTCTTGATGAATGGAGAAGCACTGATTTTACTTATTCTAACATGGTCTCCTACTTTATATTTCGGCTTTTTTGTTTTTGATTTATCTTGTTGTGATATCCAAGTATCAATATTATTTGTTGAATAAATATCGATTGGTCTCATTCCATTTATTCCTCTATGAGGTGAAAAATTGTAACTGTAAATTATTTTCGACAATACATTTATCCACGTTTTATTGCCTTGATATACAAAATATTTTTTCAAACGATCTCTTAAAGTACGATTGAATCTTTCCACGTGCGCTGCTTTATATTGTGAAAATACTGAGTAATGATTTATTCCTTTGATAATTTCTTTAACTTTGCTATTATAAAATTCTTTACCTAAATTTAAAATTAATTAAAATTATTTAATTTATAATTTTACCCAAATCTGTTTGTAAATTACGAGGCTGTCCGTCAGCAAATAATGTTTTTAATGCATCAGCCATTTCATTAGATGACTTAGATTTTGTTGGGATAGCACGAGCGTATCTACTAAATACATCAATACATGTCAAAATATATTTGTATCCTTTATTAATTTTTGAAAATGGAATCATTTCCATTAAATCCATTTGCCATAAATCATTAACACCAAATGTTTTATAAGATCTCGTGGGGAATCTTTTTAACATTGGTTTATTTAGACTGTAGGCTAATTGATTAGATAACCATTTTTGAGTTTCTTTCTTTGATTTATTTACTCTTTTTGCAAGTTTTTCTACACCACCAAAACCATCTGGATCTTTCGGGTTTGTCCAAATCGTTTTGAGTTTTTTCTCTAATATTTTCTTCTTTGATTTGACCTTTTTGGAAAATGTTTCCTTCATTATTACAACATGATGTTAATATATTTAAATCTAAATTATGTTTATCCGGTAATGAATTCTTAGCACCCATTATGATATTATATTTTAAGAATTTAATGACGAAATTGTGCTTATAGCCGATAATACAATTGGAATTAATGTACCTAAAAATCCGCCTTGTTGTTTATACATTATTTTTCTCATTAGATTTCGATTTTTTGTGTTAACTAATGATAAAAGAGATTTCTTATGTCTTTTTAATACAAACCTTTTAGCTTTACTAATATTTACATTACCACGAACTATGTTAACAATAGCTTCGAGTAAATCATCAATAACAAATGATGGAAAAGCTTGTAATATAATCGTCCTTTTATTATTTGGAGCCTTTAGCAAGGCGTTAAAATATGGTAAGCTACGTTGTAATTTCATTGTCAATGATGTATTTTATTAATTAATTTGTTTATAATTTAATCCAACTCTTCTTTTTCATTGATTTTTTAGTCTTATTTATAGTTTTTTCTTTCCGTTTAGTATTTCTTTTGTTTTCTTTCTGCTTTGTAACTTTTTCACGTTGAACTATAACTTTTTTAAATGACATTTTTAAATAATAATAATGTATTTCATTTTTGTTTATAAATCGTAACACCTTTTTCATTGAAAATATCTGTTCTAACACGTAAATCATCTGGACATTGTTGAGTAAAATCGAAAAATAAATACCCATGTGCTATCTTTGTTGCATCTTTGAAGGATTCAATTAAATATCTTCTATCATTAGGATAAGCCTGTCTTGCGAGAAAATCAATTATAGTTGCGTCTCGAGGATTTTTGAAAATAACTAAATATTGTACATTCAAATTACGCGTTCGATGACTTCCGCCTTGATGAAATAAATTTTGTGTTATAAAAATAACCGTTACTCCGATATGTCTACTGGTTTTTGTAAATAAATTATTAAAATCTTTCTCTTTATTTGCTTCCTGATATAAATCATCAATAATTATAGCATCACCTTGATGTAATCTAGATGACCAATTTTTATCAAATCCCTTCATTATATTCATTTTTAATTTACAAAAATGATCTTGTGTCATACCATGCTCGTCATCAGCTCCCTTATGCCAGTATATTTTATTAAATTTTGATTTGAACATATTCGATTGTAATAATTTACAAACAAATAAAGTTTTTCCACTACCACTGGGACCTACAATTTGATAAACGGCATCATTTCTTAATTCCATCTTAATTAATCTCATTTCATTAATATTATTGTTTATATTTGTTTAAATTTATTATTATAAGTATATAAAAATTATTTAAATTTTATTACATGACTTCATTATTATTGAGCAACATTAATTATAAAGGTAAGTGTTTAGTCAAAAACATGAAATTCCCATTAGGTAAACCCCAACAAGTTGTGGATAGAAGTGGGAAGTATCCAATTATATTTTTCAAGTCGGGTAGATGTCGGATAATGGGATGCAAGCAACCTCTTAAATTAGTTGATTTGAAATATAAGATACAAGATTTACAAATTCAGTCCATTACAGTAACTGCTGATATCGGTAAATTTATAAATTTATACGAATTACAACATAAAGCTAAATGTATGTTTGAACCGGAAATATTTCCTGCCTTACGTCTTCAAAAGTATAATCCAGTTTGTGTTAATGTATTTTCAAGCGGAAAGGTTGTATTACTTGGAATAAAAACTTTAGACTATAATCACTATGTAGAGAACATTATCTCAGAAATTAAAATGTTAATTAATTAATTAATTTTGTTTGTATTGATTTTGTTTTTAGTAGTTAGAAAAAATGTCAAAAGGTAAAGAATATATTTTTATTTATAATTAATAATCTTTATATCTAGTTTACTTATTTGAAGTAATTTTAAAGAAGTTTCAAGAATTATACCCGGGAATAAGAAATACCATAGATTATTGTGCACCAGAGTTACTTATAAATAAAATATTTCGTTTAACAGGTATTAATATAGAACAACTTTTAGAGTTGCACTACGATATGGTTCTAAGGTCTGACACTAGATGCATTGAAAATTGCATTGTTTGCAAAGATTCTTTGAGATTGTCATGCCCCAATGGGTGTCCATGCTGTCACGACTTTAAAAGGGATCAATCAGTCCATATCTTATTAGCTGAAATGCGTAAAGCATACTACACAGATGTATTTAACTTGAAATAAAATGTTTTATATAATTTTTAAAATTTTTATCAATATCATTTGCCTTTTACGTTGTTATTGTGAAATAGTCAAAGTTTTTATTGTTGTGAACAATTTAGTTATTAAAAGGTTTTATTATTATTATTATTATTATTATTATTATTATTATTATTATTATTATTATTATTATTATTATTATTATTATTATTATTATTATTAATGAATTATCATTATAATGATGAAACAGCAGATATGTTAATCATATCCGTGTGCTGTGTGTATTTGTCATGCGAACTCTCGTGTGTTTGCTCTACTCTCAGACTTGAATGTCGCTACGTTATCTAATGAGGTTGGTATATGCCAGTTTCACAAATATTCCACATGTCGCATGATTCTCACTGAATGCTTATTTACGGAAACTACAATCTCGGCTGATGTAAGCTCTCATCGTGGATTTCTATCATCGTCAACGTGCGCAAACCATCAACATCGATTTGGAAATTTATTAAATATCTCGACTATACGCTGGAATACAACTCGACGAAATGCGGATATTCTAGTACTCTCTATGCCACACCCAAGATTTGGATTTTACTCCTTTGGAGGGTCTATTGTATCGGCCACATCTCATCTTGACCTTTCACCATTTACTGCAGACATTTTGTATTCAATGTACTAAATGAATATCATGCTGGATTGTTTTGGAAATAAATTTTTCTAGATTAGATTTAATAGTATTTTATGTTTTTATTTTCTAAAACTATTTATTTTCGGAATTCACTACAAACACGCCTTTAGGAAAACGTATCAGCGTTGAGTGTACGCGAGGGATATAGACGATGAGAGTAGCAGTTACGAAGGACTGTAGACTGAAAATTTCAGGAACAACTTTGAGTGTAATTAGGAACACAGATAATGCGCCCCATATGACGATAACAATGTTTAGACGAATTTAAGAAAATCTTGCATAGATCTTTCAAAAGATGGAGACAATCTAAGTTTGGTAAAGATGATTCTATGATTCGAAAGCGTCACACCCTCAATCACTGTGCGAACTCTCAAACAAAATTTTCTTCATACGACTACTCCTTCAATCACTTTATAGCTGTTACCTTTCTATAAATTAGATTTATTTCGCTCCTTCTTCCTAATCATTCTATATGCATTTTGAGTGACCTTCAGCGACGGACCCGTGAGGAAGCCCCCACATTACGACCCGAATCAGCTGCGTGATTGAAAAACTCCATGTCCACCGGCTGAGCTCCCGAGGGCACCTCACACCATGACATGGAGTATCTCAACGCCACGTTTCTCAGAAAGTTAAAATCATCAAATACTAATTCATAAAATCAATTATAAAAATTTAGAATAACTCATTTATTGCTAGTGATTAAGCAGCTAAATCATTTAATTAATCAAATTCATTATTAAGGATCAAACGAAAGGAAAAACTCTTTTTAAATTAAAAATGTAATTATTTCGCAAATATACATGATTACTATTAACCGTTTAAAATAAAATAACATAAAATTTCCTTACTAAGTGGTTTGAATGAATTTATAGGCTGAATCGAATTAATTATTACTCGAAGTCTAAGTAGAATTTTAACTGTCGATTTGCTAAGATTTTCTGGTTTCTGGATTAATTCCTGTAAGTCGCTGTGGTTTACCTGTAAAATTTTTGAGTTAACTGTATACTGTAGAAATTGCACTTACCTGTAAAATTTTTGAGTTAACTGTAATTTTATAATTTTTGTGTTTGCTTATATAATAATTTTTGATGTGTACGGACCAATCAGAATTGAGTACCGCTTAATTTTATTGCTTTAATTTATTTTTCTTGTTTTTTAGTTATTTCTTCCTATTTTCTTTATTTTTATTGTATTTTTTATTTATTTTCTTTAATTTCCTTATTATTTACTGCATTTACGTTATTTTTCGTCATTCTATTGTCCTATTTTAATTTTTCTTATTTTTATATTTTTTGTTTTAACTCTTATTTTCTAATTATTGTTTTTCTAATATCTTATTCTATTTTACTCGTAAATTTGTTTATTTTATTTTTATTTTAATTTGGTTTCTTGCTTAACCTAATTTCTTGGATACTTTTCGACTCAGCCCAACACTTCTATTTACTTTTCTCTTTGTTTACCCAGCTCTGGTTTCCTTCATCTCTCGGGTTCTCCATTAGCTTGGGTTTTCTATTAGCCAATTAATTAATTAATTAACGATTTTCTGTTTTAGCACATTCGAATGCTTTTCGACACTTTCTAACCATTTTCTGATAAATCCCTAATCATCATCTTGTTGACCATTAGCTAATCTATACCTGTCCCATTTTCCCAATTCGATTTCGATTATTTTACAATTTATTGATTTTTTAATTAATTAATTTTAATTCTTGCCTTTTGCAACTGCTTTTGCCATTTCTAATACTGCTTCCATCATACTTTCCTTTACTATCAATTCTGTGCAAGATCACGCTTTTATTTGTCTTTTTCTTTCACTTACTTTAAATTTTCAACCTAAATTTCATTTCAATTTATTTTAATTTACTGACCTCAACAATATATAAAAGTGGTGGGTTACAGGTAGGCACTCATTTTATCTTTCCGAGCTGTATCCAGCGTAATCCAGAATACATTAGTTTGTGACCACTTGGTACGTATTGAGTGATCAATGTTGGTACTGTGCCAAGTGGGTGAGTGCACGCAAAAAATAATTGCAGTAATTGCACTATAATTGTCAGGCATTCATTTGGGTTCACGGACGGCCGATAGAGGGCTTATGTCTGATTTATACAGGTCCCTTTACTAGATTGTTTCCCGGTATTCGTAGTTCATTCATCATCCCACTGATCAATACATTTTTACAAATACACATTTATTCATAACAATATACACAGCCCAAAATCTATAGGTGGTCAATTTCCTTCGACTGGGCCTGGTTGGCCAGAAGAAGTCTCTTCAGTCGTGCTCGGTCACATTTTGATCAATAACTTTCTGGTGGAGCTAGGTCTCCAACCCCCGGACCTAAATTTTGAGGGCTCCAATCTCGGTTTTATACTGGGCGCTCTGAATTAGAAGTTTTTGAATCAACTCCAGGGTTTTTTTCATTTCTGTGGGGTTAAACCATGTGTTTTCGAGTTCTCGGTACCACCCTTTGAATTTGACTTTCTGAGCCTGCAGCTTCTCTACTTGTTGGTGCGCATGCTCACGGTCCTTGCGTGAAGCTTAGGATGTTATGTACTGTTCCCTTATCAAACCGAAATTCAGTTGAGGTCCACTTTTATTGCGATCGGATATATTCCCTATAAATTCGTCGTGGTTTATTTTATAGAGTACCTGAAAAAAGTCGAAATCTGAGATCAGGTAAAAATGACACAGAAAAATTGTGTTTAAAATTTTATCAAAATAAATGTTGTTTAACTTAATTCGCAAACAGTATTTATACTGATTTTGATAGCATTCGCTGCGACTAGATCCAATCAGAAGGCAGTAATATTGAATTACGTTGTACACACATATATGAGGGTATGCAATTTTTTATATTTAATTTAATTGATTTAAAAAATCAAATTATTTAATTTTTATTAATTTTAACGATTTAATTTTATAAATTTTATAATTTCAATAATTTTAACTAATTTTATTTTAATTTTTATTATTTTATCAATTTTAATGGAAATTTTTTGTTTCAATTTTTAAATTTATTTATTTAGAGCATTTTCCTATTCCTCTTCTTAACGAATGCACTCATTACAATAGCTCCTTTGTGTGTAAATACCAGCCATAACATCCCTAATTAATTCGATTATGGTCCTTCGTATGTAAATAGAACCAATAATCATTCTTTACTAATTTTATCGTGGTCTTTCGAATGTGAATATTATCAATTATTTTATTTATTCTAATTAATTTGGTTATGGTCTTTCGTATGTAAATATGACCAATAATCATTCCTAATTTTTTATATTATCAATTATTTATTTTATTTATTATTCATTTATTTTCTAATTGGCAAATTTTTCGAATGCGTTATTTCTCGCTCAACTGTATTGGTGATTGCAACTTCTTGCGTTTCTCGATTTTATTATACGTGTTTATTTATTCTCAATGTGTTGTGTACTTTATTTTGTATTATTTTGTGTATGATCATAGATTTTAATTTAACTTGGTGTGGTTTTTATGCTATGCATTTCTGACTCATTAACACAAGCTCTCAATTTTTGGTTCTAGTCCAACAAGACAATAAATATAAGGGTGACATATGTTACTAAATATAATCAACTAAGTCATGATGTTGTATAGCAATTATACAGGGATATACATTTCACAAATGTAGTCAATAGGAGATCGGAGGTTCGGTTGAACGAACCGACCAAGAGAAAACTGCCAAATTGATGGGTCACCTGCCGTCGGGTCAATCTCTCACTTTCCGGGGTCGTCCCAAAATCGATTAAAAAAAACACAAGCAATTCTCGGAGATAGCTGGGAAACACAATTTGTCCACCTCGGTTAAACAAATAAAATCACACATTGAGAGATCAATAGACGAATTTCCAATATGACCAGACCATGGTTTACGATGATCGCGAAGGATATGAATCGCTGTAGCTTCATGACATTGAGAACCCGTTGAGGCGGCGATGAATTTGTTAAGATCCACAAACGAGGAAATACTGAGAGTTAATAATGCGATAGTGTCATTCGATGGGGAATAACAAGAACAAGCATCAGAAATTCCAAGAGACTTTCAGCGTCCTTCTGATTATCTCTACACCAGAAAACTACATAGAAAAAAAATTATTAGTTACCTGATACTCCACAATACTGTGCAAATGATGAGTATGCCACCTCAAGCAATCATGGCTGAGGGAGAGGTGGGAGAGATAAGTATAAAACTTCACCCTAACACCTCTCACCATCTGCGAGGTTGATTTCGGTGGCAGGAATAAATGACAATCTTGCTGGCCAACATTTTTATAAAAACAAATTTAGAATAAAAAACAAAAATATTCAAACTAAATAAATGTCACAAACAAATTGACAAACAACTATAATTACGAAGTAGAGTTAATTAAATAAAAGCAAAATTAATTACCAGTTTAACCACTTATTAATTATATTTTAAAGTCAATTTTATGTAATTTACAAAACTTACAATTCAACAAAAATACCTAAGAGTTAAATTTTAGTTAAAGCACAAACCACGAAAAATTACTACGTAAATAAAGAGACTGGAATGAACCTCACGATAGAAAGAGTGCCTACCCAAGAACCAGGGGTTAAAATAGGACATATTCGAATGCATGCATATATGTTAAGTGATTGGTGAATATAGTGGGGTGAGCATGATGAGTATTGTGATAAGATTGGGAAAACAATCACGAGATAGGGACCAGAGTAAATGGGATATAGGCCTTCTATCAGCAGTCCATGGACCCATGTGAGTACTGGACAATTATAGCATGCTCACTTCTTGCTGGTGCTCAAACCCTTGATACAGTACCAACGTTGATCACTCAACGGGTATCGGGTGGCGTGTCACTTGCTTGTATTCTGGGTTACGTTGGAAACAACACGAAATGGTGAAATGTGTGCTTAACTGTAACCCATCACTAGTATTTCAGTTAGCAGATTAAAAACAAATTTTTAATGTGTTGGCGTCTTAGGGGCATTTACCTTATCAGACAGATGACCTTCAAGGAATTCGCTAAAACAAAGAAATCTTGAACTTTCATATGCACGGTAAAGCCTAGATCGCCAAACACGACTGTTGCAATCAACCAGCTGCATACCCATGTTGGTACTGTATGCAGTGTCGGCATAAATAAGTAAATGTGTGAGTCTACTTAATTAGACTTCTCGACTTACCTAAGCCTAAAACGATCGGGCTGCCTATAGAAAAACTTACGTCCTAAATTAAGAACTCATCAGTGATCCTAATATTTATAATAATAATTATTATAATAGTAACTTTCATAATAATAAGAAGCATAATAATAATAATAATAATAATCCTCACAATGATAATTATGATAGTGATGATTATTATAATAATGATTATTAAGTGATGATTTTTATTAATCATGTTTTATTTTTTAATTTATTGTTTATTTGGTATTTTGTTGTGATTTTAAATCGACTTCTTGTAGTTTTTACTGCTGTAAGGCTTGCTCTGATAGAATTTTCTTAATTAATTGTTAATTAATCTATTAATTATCGGTCTTCTGACCCAACAAATGTGTCAACGAACTTCAACCTAAAATAGATAAGTAAGCCATTTTTTACTGTAAATAAAAAATATACCTATATTTATTTTATAAATTTCTTTGTTTTTAAATGTCATTCAAAATATCCTATTACTTAAATAAATGTTAAGGATTTTTGTCACTGCATAAAATTTAAATGTTTTTGTTTTGTTTAATTATTAAAAAAATTGAAATTTTAATCAACAATAAATACTTATAATTTTTATTCATATGCTTCCTTAATAATTTTATTCAAATGTAAATTTTTGTATTGGTATTTTGTCGTAAAAGATTTATTTTCAAAGTGGATATTTATTTCTTGAATGAAATACTTTAAAATTATTTTAGATGAGATGTAGTCTAGATAAAGTTCTGCTTGATGCTCGTCAGTTGGCAACTAGAATTAGAGCAACTGATGAAACAGCAGATATGTTAATCAAACAGGCCTCAGATGCTCATAACAAAGTCATTGCAAAGAAACAAGTAGCGAGTATTTAATATGTCAGTAAATTAATAGCATTAAAATAGTGCCAAGAAGAAACTATGTCTTTCGAAGAACTTAACCAAATTTCTAAAACCAGACCTCGTAGTCGCCTTATGATGTGTATAGCAGCAGAAAATAAACAATTAGAATTATTAAAACAGGAAAATAAGGTTCTACGTACGTCATTGACTGAATATGAAACCACATTTGAAATGATAATGAAAAAATTTAGAAAACACGTGAGAAATAGATTTAATTAAATATCCAAAATTATCCAATCGATTTTATTTAGAAAAATATTCTGAAAAAATTAGATCAACTCGAAAAAGGAGATTTAAATAGTTCTACAATTATTCCACAAACTGACAGCAGTTCTTTTGGAACAGAAAATCAGATTCTCTGTCTCTGTTCTAAAATTACAAAGCTCCAGAAAGCAATCGAAGAAGCTTTAATGGTCGATAACAAAGTGACAGACGATTTAAGTGAAATCGAAACGAAATTATTCTATGAAAATCAGGAATTACGTCGATTAATCGAAATCAATGAGGAATTTAAAAACGATCTTCTGATGAATGATTCTTCGGAATTACGATCTCAAACCTCTTTGAAAAAGGTTTCCGTCGACAAAACCCAATTGGATTTACCTCGTGCGAACGCTGCATCCTCACCGCAATCCTCCTCTTCCTCCTCCTTGTCATCGTCTACGTCGTCGTCGTCATCATCATCATCGATTATAATGAATGGAATTTCACCGAAAGAAAACCGAATCTTTTCCAGCAAATTGAAATTCCCTCGACTCCTCAACAATCATCACTCATCCAATAACAAATCAGAACAAATTCACAGCAAATCGAATGCCGCATCGGAGAAAAACGGTTCCTCATTCGGTGATGATGATAATGATAAGAATGACAATGAGAATGGAAGTGAGGATGTCGACAACAATGATGAAGATGATGATCACAGTTCAATCGCTTCGGACGCATCAGTGAAAACCTTGATTTAGAAAACAAATTGTTTTTTGTAATGTAAATCTATTTTTCCACAGAAAAAAAATATTAAGAAAACGAAAATTTGCAGCTTTACCGAGAAATGATTAATTAATTGGTTAAATTAAATTAATAATTAAGGCTGTTCGTACGATATTTTGTTATAATTGCTCTTTATTTTTATTATTATTATTATCATTTGAAATCCATTCATTGTTTGTACAGTTTGTAAAGTTGGTTTATAGCAAATTTCAACAGATTTAATTAATTATCGATTTGATTATTGATCGGTTTTTTCTATATATTTATATATATATGCAAATATTTAATATTTTGTATGAAATTATCTAATCGATTTGATTATTGATCGATTTTTTCTATTTATGAAGTATTTAATTATTTTTGTCTGAAATTATCTAATCGATTTGATTGGTTAATTTCGAGCTATTTGATTTGTGCTGATTACAATTGTGCATTATTTCGATATCGATTGGAAATTTTATCGCTGACAATTGGCATTGAGAATTAGTTATTGAACTAGTAACTTGCAGCAAGATAATAAATCTGATTGAGAGAGAAAAGTTCCAATGAATTATCAATAATTTTGGCTTTGGTGTTTATTCCAAAACAATTAGTTTTTAATGTACATGAGTTAAATTAAAATTTTCTTGGGAGCCGGTTTTCAAATTGATGTTTGATTTGTTTCGTTATGGAATGGTGAGGATTTCAATTAAATATTTTCGATTAATTTATTTTCTTATCAACAACGTTCAAGCATTAAATTCCAAATTATGTAGAAATTATTAAGGCCATCTCGCGTTAGGGCACCGATTTTGCTTCTCTCACTACGATCGATTTGTAATATCAAAAATTAACCAATAATAGATTTGTTGGGGTTGTATAAAATTCTCAAAGAACATTAAAATTTAAATTAAGCAAAAAAATAATTAAAATTGGAAATCAATATTTTGCGGGTTAAAGGTATGAGAGAGTGGTAAATAAAAAGTTAAAGAGAGAACTATGATTGGAACCGAGGTGACCGAACAAGGAATACGTCGAGATCCAGAGTATGCTCACCCAGGACGACTATTCAAAGGGAGCCCGTACGTACAACCCAATTTAGCGCTTTCAAGCAGTAAGTGAGGCAATCGACAAGCTGTACCGGTGGAGCATGAAATGTTTGACGGACTCATTTCTGGTGAAGATGAAGCATTATCACCTTCATTGGAGCACGAGTGGAGACGAGAGCTGCTAAGATATCCTAAACAAGACCTGCTCGCACCGAAGAATTGGCCCTATCATTGAAGCTCAAATAGTCTAAGCAGATTCAGGATTCGAAGATTCCGTGAATCAGGTCTCTAACATTCTAACTTAGTTTATCGCAGAATGAATATAATAACAAATAGACTTGTTTAGGCGTGCTAAAGTTTTATTTAACTTGAATGTATGAAACCAATGTAGTTTGTTACCTTGATGGTGAATAACTCGTTGCTGTGTGTGTTGGTATAAATATGCAGAGCAGTGGCTTTCAATGTATGCTCTACGAAGCTCGAGTGCTCCTTAAAATTTTATAATTTTATGAAATTTTTGATTTGAGATTGGAACTATCACCAATAACTCCAGATTTTCAAGCAATGTTTAAGTTAAACTTTAAGGATTTCTAAGGATTGAAAACCTTTAAGTCTCAAAGCAGACTCATTACTCTCATCGAAGTGCTCTATTTCTTTAATAAACTTTTATTATGAAATCCAGCGTATCTTGGTATAAAAAGTAAATGTATTAGTGGGTTGCAGGTAGTCCACATTTTACCCTTTTGTGTTGTTTCCGACGCAGCCCAAGATGCAGTTGTTTACTCTTACCATCCGACACCCGTTGAACAATCAATGTTGATTATGTATCGCATGAGTAAATATTCGCGAGAAGTTAGCGTACTCCCGTACAATATAATCGTCAGGCATCCGGTGGGTTCACGGACTGTTGATAGAAGGTCTATGTAAGATATCGCTTAGGTCCTCTTTTTCTATGCTTCAACTCTCACCTGCGCAATTTACCATCTAATGCATTACCAAGTTAAGAAGCACCACACAAATATCCGTTTATTTCAGCATACACACAAAAGTGAGTCAATTGTCAATCACGCGATCTGAATCCTCAAGCTTGTCTAGAGCATGATTGGTGTGCATCAAAATTCGGGCATTCTTGCGCGCTATCCTCCTGGCGCTTTCGGCTTTCCCAGATTTATTATGTCGTTTGAATTGATCTTTAATGTGCATTTAAAACAATGTCTGAGTGGGAGGAGGTTCCGGACCTTTTGACCACGGTATTAAATCGTTGAGCACTTTCAATATTAAGTGTCTATCGATTAGGACTTGATTTTTCCGATCCACGAGTATCAATGATTACATCATCAGTGGTCCTGTCCTACTTGGTCCCGTAGAGACTCGAATTGTTGGAGTCGCCATTTCATCATGACGGGACTGAACAATGTCCTTTTCATCTTCCGTTCTAATGCGGAATGCTTACACTTTCTTCAACATGGCCTCGCGATCGGTGCGCATGTCTTCCAATAACTCTATCACTGAAAAGGGATAAACATCAACTGGTATTAATCTAAGATTATGATCTATTTTGATTTAGGTGCGGGACGAAACCATCTTGTTTGATTTTGGTATACGGATTTATCGTTGGCTAAGGGGTTCCTTACTAATACCCTAACCGCTGACGGTCAGACCTTTTTATCATCCCACACTCTACTGTCATCGCAACCACACCCAGTTTCACCACGACAGCCACTTCGCACACATTTTGCCATTCAGCATAAACAAATAATTTATTATTCATTGATAAATTCTCAAGACCGATAAATATATTTGGGTACAATGCAGACAATTTTCTATGAAGTCAGACTACACAAATTGAAAACATCGTCCCTTCAAGACCGTCTACCTCGCCCTGAGCGGCTCGGTCTTCTGCATTTGCGCGGTGGCTCTCCGTACTCCAACAGTACCAAAGCAGGCGTTTCCACCTCACGAACCCTGCATCGGGACAGGTCGTTCACCCGGTCCTCGTCGTCAAAGTACTGACACTCTCAATCATATTTCAATCAAAATCATAGCCAATGGAAACATCCAGTAAAAAAAGTCAGATTCAAAGAAGCAATTCTCATTATAAACAGACGGCCAAAAATCAACACTAAAGAAATCAATGAAATCATCAATTTAATCTGTTGTCATTGAACTTGAGAATAAATGATAATATATAAAAAATATAATAAATTAAAAAAGTAATAATTAAAATAATATAGAAATTTTAGGAAATATGCTTTCAAAAGATAGGATTTAAAAATCAAAATTGACACATTTATTAAAATATTTAAATCGCGTATATAAATAGTTATTGGAGGCTTTATTTTATGAATATTTTAAAATATTTTGAAATATTTTATTGGAGTAGGTTTCTAGGGCCTAATTATAGAAGCTTTAAAATTTAAATTTTAGTTGGTGTCATTTTGCATTTTAAATGATATTTATTTTAATTTTAAATAAAATTTTTAAAAATTCAGAAAAAAGAAATAATAGAAAGATAGAAATGTATGTTCGGGAAGAAGATTGCTAAATTCCATTATATTGACAAGGGCTATCTTATAGTCGAAACTTTTTTCATTAAATGCATTATTCGCAGCAAAAGGCTTAAATTATCAGTTTATTGTTTTAAATAATAAATGCTGCTACCAAGAAATCATCACTTTATACTAATACTAATAATAATTTAATTTATCTTTAAAATAATTTCAAATTAAATTTCCTATATTCGTTACTGTTACCATGACTTTGTGGTAAAATTTTAAATTTTAAATGTTTAAATTTTTTAATTAATTAGATTTTTTATCTACTTAAATCAACATTTTTGGAGCTAAGCTTTCTATAAGCTCTACATAAAATCAATCCTAATTACTTTTGTTAATTTTCGACATGTAAAAGCTTCATATTTTAAACGTTCCGATAATTATTAAAAATATTCAACAAAAATAATACTCTCATTTATTATATGAATGTTTTTAATTTGATTGAAAATTATAAAATATTGAAGGGGAAATATTAGAAAATAACGAAGGATTGCTATTTTACAGTGTTCACTATTTTTATGATGATTAAGACTGGGATAGACATGATTTTGTTTCCAGGCACGATAATTATTTCCCCAGAATCTTAGAAATTCTGTAACAGACAATCTGAGAAGATTGCATTACAGAATGAGTGAGTCACGGTGCAATGCCAATATATCGATTTGCAGATTATAATCAACCAATCATATTCATTGAAATTTATTCTGCGATATCCAATTATAGCTTATCAAAGATAAATATAAGTTTTTCGGAGTAATTTTTACAAAGTTTGAGTCATTATGAAATTTCTGAGACTTTTTGTTTTCATATCTTATATCCATATAGGACATTTAATGCAATAGTTACATACTGTTATATCTTTACAAGATATTATATTACAAAATAACAGAAATATAAACTCATTCTTTTCACCATTGGTTGACTATTTTCAATCTCTTCCTTTCATTTTAATAAAATTATAAATCAATACTATAGATAATTTTTTTGATCCATAGTTTAAAGAAAATGAACAAATTAGAAATGTAAAATAATTAGTAAATGATAAGATAGTAAGATACTACGAGCTTACCGCACCAATATCCCCAGTATGTATTACATAATCATCGAGGAGCTAATGTTCACACTATTACCCAATCACCGGGTTTTTATATAGCAAATATGATTATATAACCACATGATTTTACACAGTATATAGCGCGATCGTTTACTACCCAGAAATTGGTAGTAACGTTTCCTAGATAATCTACCATCTGCTATTTAAAAGAAATATATATATAAGCAAAACAATTCCCTTAGAAAAACTGATGCTTGTCCTCAATAACCATTTTACCCCTGCAAGATAAAACTGTTACAATTAGTATATCAAATACTTGATGACCAATTTCTGTTTTTTCTTCGCAAATAATTAACTTTGGGTTTTTACTTTGAATTGCCTGAAAATCGCCTTGGTTTTTTCTTCAGAAATTATTCTGTCTCTCTGTTGCCCAACTCTGCCTTAAATATGGAAATTATAATCTCAAGTTGTTTCTTCCTCGAGTTTTGCATGCGCTTATAATTTTCAATTGCCTATTGCACTTCGAAAATTAATTTCCAGCTGTTGTTATTTTTGTTTTTTATAAAAATTCTGATTGTTTAAATATTTAATTCTAAAATTAAAAGTACAGTAAAAATTACTGTTTTTATTTATCAATTACTATTTATAGCAATTTTGTATTTATTTAATACTTATTTTTTAAAATATTTAATTACTAATTATAGATATGTTCTATTTATAGTGTTCATTTTTATACTATTTATACTATTATTATTGTAACGTCTAGGCAAACCCCAATTGAGCCCAGACCCAAACCTAACAGCTGTGATGTCAGTGGTGGAGTGAGAGTTGATGAGGGTTGTGAGAGTTAGGTTAAACAGTTGGCTATAATGTTTGGGTGAAAACCCTATTCCTAAAATTATCTGTAAAAATTCAAATTCGCATAAGATCCAGAGTTAGATTTATGAAATTCATATATAATTTAAATTCATTTAAATAATCCGACAAATCTTACTGTTGTCTATCTTTGCTATTATTGCTGATTCCTTCAGATTCTTCATCTTTTGCGAAATTGTTGCTTGTTAGGTTTGCTCTTCTCCCTTAGCTGAGTCATTTGATATATTACTTCGAAATGTCGTTAGTATCTACTCGTTAAACAGAGTATTCGAGTTTTGCCTGCCGGCCTCAGTCGTATTCTTTCCCACCAGGCCATCAGGAAAAGATAGAACTACTTGTCCATCATTGATTTGATATAATCCATGTTTAGTTATTAATTTGTAAAATATTCTAATTATCGTGATGTTATGGTTATAATTAAATTTTTAATTCCCAAGGGCTTAATAAAATTTTATCAAAATTTAATAGTAATACTTCCAAAAGAATTAAATAGAAATAATAGGAGAAAAACAATTTTAAACCCAAAATAAAATACGCAAAGCTCCGAGACTTACCATTGTCACATTGTAATTCCAAAAAGGACATTTTATTAAATCCAAATCTTCGAAACTTGGCTCGTTTATCAGGATCATTTTATGATGTCATTTTAATTCGAATAAATTACTTAAATCTTCTCTTT